>JALPQI010005021.1:0-58064 GCA_025490895.1 Thaumatotibia leucotreta | reverse complement strand
AATTTACATTTTGTCCCTTGGTCATGGCGGTTGTTTTTTTGTATACCTACTTAGTCTACTAAATGTATATTTATTGGAATTCGAATTTACCTATAATAATTTATGTCAAGACATTAAAGTTGTGTTAATATACAAACACAGAATAAGAATTGAGAAGTAGGTACATAAATAAAAGTATTTAATTTTTAAATTGTACTTCAAGTTAGTAGAGTGTTATCACCGGTCATCATCAGAGGGTAGTATAAAAGACTAAAATAACGAATTATAACGATCTAACTACATTTATGAAAATCTAACTTTCAATATTAACACAAAATTTCTGTATTGTCCTGCCCTCTATTGTGCAGGTAACGAACGATTTCGTATATTATGATAGAAGACAGATTTGCGAAACTGTAGCTAGCTCTTTCATCTGTTCTGTCTCCTTCACTCTTTTTATTACAATGTTGGCAAAATCAACACATGGCAACACTGTAGAAGCGTTTTATGTGTAAAGAAACGTCGAGTGAAAACGAGCCCTTACTTAAAATTATTTTTTTATAGTGGTAACATTATGTGCTTCTTTAGTGTAGCCACTTAAGTAATTCTCCATGAAATGAAGTATTTTTTCTCTAATGATTTACTTTCCTTCCTACTTTCAAACCTTCATCTAAAATAGCAAGTCACATATCATTGAAACTAACGTTCATCTAAAGGTTGAACTTTTCGTACATTTTGTGTTATTTTGTAGCAATACTATTTATTTGCTGGGAATAACTTGTTTCTTGGGCGTCTTTTAGGGAGCTTTCAAATATTAAGCTAGCAATTCTTCCGACACGTCAAAACGTCAAAATTGAACCTACACGTCAACGCGAGTAAATAAAGTTATAGTTCTTCATTGGAATAAAATTCGTATATTATAAAGTAAATCTAACTAAAGTATGGTCTATACAACCATGGAAGGATCCTTGTTTGTAAGTATTACCTTTGAATTGGTAGTACAGAATATCCGATACACTTTAAATTGCATTTGTAACATGACGTGCGCCTATTAGATTTCGGCATGTTTAGCAGAAATTATTAGTATTTGAATACTAAACACCATTATTAAACATTCTGATTTGTTAAATTTCCTGATGCCAACAATGTGGCATAGAAAACTTGTAACGAAATGGTGAAAACGTGTCATTCGTACTATACAATATTTTGGTTAGTAATGTATAAAAATTTACTGTTTCAGGGCAATCTACTACTGTTTGTTGTTTAGTATTTGTGTGTTAAGTTTTTGATGTAAATCAGTTAGTTCTTTAATATCTGCGACCATATATAATATGGATGTCTAACGCCGGCTCAAAAATGCCCCCTAAAATCAATTGTGCCAAGATGGGCAGAACATAGCGCTTTTCTTGACACTGCGCATATTTCGGCGCAACACCTTTGACAAATGCTTATAGAAATCAGAAGTTTGATGCACCAATCACAACTATTTTTAAATGGTGGTTAAGTTTTTGTAGGTTGACATTGAAATTCTTTGCCGTGATGCATGAAAGAGGGGGTGACATTTGTCAACTAAAATTCAGGACAGTTTTTGAAAGGCAATTTACTATGGCGTGCGGCTTCCATGTTTTATTTGTTCGTAGTTTAGTATAGTTTGAAATCAAATAAGTTACCTTTGTGAAGGTTCACAAACCTTTCAATCAATTCAATCACACCCAAATCACTACCAGAAAATTCCGAGATCTACCGTCAACAGAAGATTCAATGTAATATTTATGTTCCAACCAATTAGCTTGTCAGTACTGCCATACTCAAACTTCCCAGTAACTCAAAAACATAATATTGGGTAAAATGAGTGTAGCACTCATTTAAATATCATGTGGTCATATTTGGCCAGTGTTTGAACATGCCTTCAAAGATTTTTTTAGTTTATCATTGATATTTCAATAAACTATACACAAAAGTAATAAAATTACATTTATTGAATTCTGCTATTCATGGTATTAGTTTTGTTTATGATTTATCATTACTTATATTTAAATATTAGATGTCTAATATTTAAATTTATATTTGTAGTAGTGTTACTATTTACAAAATATTTAGTTAATAAATTTGAGTTGTTCCACAAAATTATCAGTATATTTTTTTAGTCATGACAGTTAAAATTATTTTAATATAAACAATGAATAACACCACAATCTTCATATGTTTCAGGAGCCAACTCTATACATTGTAAAAGGCATGTGCATCTTGGACAACGAGGGCAACAGAATACTCGCCAAGTACTACGATAAGAATGTGCTGCCAACGGCTAAGGAGCAAAAGGCATTTGAGAAGAATCTATTTAATAAGACACACAGGTAGTTATTTAAGATTTCTAAGTCCTGGCAAGGGCATTATGTGATCTGTTTGCAAGCCGATGGGCAAATGTGTGTAGCGTATGTCTGAGGTACTCTGAGGTAATGGATGACAGTGGTATATTATAATGATATTTTGTATCTAATATTGTGTAGTTTAAATTGTACAGTGCTTTAGTTTATACTGTCATGCTGTGTATTTTTTGTTTGAATAAATAATAACAATTATTAATAAAGGGTGAATCAACTTTTTTCTGTCTGATGTTATTACCATGGTTACAGTCTCCTAAGTAATGCTGGTTTTATACAAAATTATGTTACTTACATTATACAAACATGCATTATTATCAAACACCGGTTTCGCGGGGGCAAAAATGTACCAGTGCTAGTGATTCATTAAATATCGACTTAGTTTATCGATATCTATAAAAATAATTTTTTAACCATCATTATCATAACTAAACTAATGGCTAAGTTGGAATACGTTTAACTATGTGCAAACCTCTTACATTCATACTTATCGCAACTATAAACAACCGATATCTGACATTGACTGTGTCGAGTCACTTTTGACAACCATTGAATCGTTGAATAATTCATCTAGTACCTACAACTATATTATTTTGCATTCCATTGAAAAGAAATATTAACTGAGTCATAAAACAGAAATTCATCAAAACTATAAATTGTTTGAATTTGCTCCAATTACTACAGTTGACCTAGAAAGGTCGTTTAGTTGGCTAAAATGGATATTGTCACCCAGGCAACGAAGATTAAAGTCTGAAAATGCAGAAAAAATGTTGATTGTATATTATGAAAATTATATTAAAGATAATGAATTCCTCAAAAACTGATTTTTTGTGTAGGTATATAGTTTCCCTCTTCATTCAAATTCTTGAAATTACATAACGGTTGTACGACATTTTTATCGATATCAAATAATAAAATGAGTTTAATGCACTCACGCAGCACTATTAAACGTCAGTACAGATTTGCCCCCGCGAAACCGGTGTTTGATTATTATGGACTATACATGGACATTGACATATACATGAACTACATATGCATGTTTTAATAATTGAAGTAACATAATTTTGCGTAAAACCAGCGTTACTCAGGAGCAATAAGATACAGAAAAAAGTTAATTCATCCGTATTTATTTATCACTAATATCTGTTCAAGCCACGGCCAAGTGGCTGTCTGTGTATGTTAAGTATGTATATGTATCTATGTATTATATACAGGGTGTCCCATAAATAATGGATCACCCTGACACCCGAGGTAGGTCGACCCAAAAGGTACCTAACCAATATAACATGACCTTAGTAAAAGTTGAACGGTTTTCGAAATATTTCCAATTTTACGTTTTTTTCAAACTCGCCCTCTTTTTTACACGTTAAGTATATCGTCGCTTGGCACCCGTAGGTATTACAAGACTTTATTGAGCTTACTGTGGGACTAGGTTGAATAGCCATGATGACTGGCAAGTCAAATCAGCATCTTTTTTCGAACTGTCAAAACGATCACCACTATGGAATTTTATATTATATGAAATACTCAAACGTGACATCACATTTGAGTACTGCCAAATGACCTACTCTTTTAAGTTCTTTTCTATTTTTAAATAGAAGTTCTGTACAAAAATTACTGCAATCTACATCTTAGTAATAATGTCTTTGTCTATTATGTCGTGCATAATGTTGAATAATTTATTTTCTAGTACAGATGGTGCCTTTTTTAGACTCTAGTGCGAGAAGTAGTGAAAAACGTCGTACGAGACACGTGCAAAAAGCAAATTCGTAACTCGTGTCGATTTAAAACATCGCCACTCGTTTCGAATTTCATGTTTTTCGCACTTGTGTCGTAATGTAATATTTTAGTACAGATGGTGCCTTTTTTAGGCTCTAGTGCGAGAAGTGGCTCATTTTACGTCAGTTCCAAAACTTCGGAGGGCCATCTGTACTAAAAAACGTCGTATGAGACACATGCAAAAAGGAAATTCGTAACTCCCTTTGGTCGTGTTTTAAAACATCGCCACTGTTTTTCGCACTTGTGTCGTAATGTACTATTAACTACAGTCATCATCCCTATTGTGTGAGTATGTCCCAGAATATTTATTTATTTATCATTATTTAAAGCAATATTATGTTTGTGTATTTCAGAGCCAACGCCGAAATCATAATGCTGGAAGGTCTCACCTGTGTATACAAGAGCAATGTAGATCTATTCTTCTATGTCATGGGCAGCTCACACGAGAATGAGGTAATAATATGAATTATAACTTATACCTATGCATCATCAGCCTATGATAAGCCACTGCTGGACGTAGGCCTCTCCTATTAACTGAAGTCAATGTCAAACTATTCTTTATTCAAGTAAGCTTATTAATAAGCATTTTCGAATCGTCTGACATTATCAAGAGAGAAAAAAAAATCTACTACTGGTTCAAACCCTACACCGTTCCTGAGAAGAACCAGTAAGAAACTCAGGTGGACTTATGTTTTCAAAACACTATAAACTAGAGTAGACTGTAGACTATAAATGCATTAGGAGGTAAATATCCATAATCGCAAACGGATTGGCGATCGCAGTAATGTGTCTACTATGATGACGCTGCTGCACATCATCAATATTAGCAGAATACCATAATCGGACAGATCTTAGGCTAAAAAAAAGATGTACAAACTTAAGGCAATTGCCCAATCAAAATAGTACTAATGTACACAAGTGCGAAAAACATGAAATTCGAAATTAGTTCATTAATTGTTTCCTAACAGCTAGCATATTTTATTAGGGTAGCTACCATAGCGACACGTAAGCGACAAAAATTCAATGTTGTCATGGAATGCTCCTAATGATTTTTTCAAACAAAAAAACATTTCCAGTACTTTTTATCATAACAACAATTTGTAAAAAATATTTATTTTAATACCGTAAAGCCGGGTTACTTTGTCCCAAAAAAAGTTATGTGTTTTACTTCTCATTCAATTTAATTGAAATACAACACCTTTATGTTAGAATTAATAAATCAGAAGTAAAGTTAAGAGTGTAATCAAGTAATTTACACACTTTCTCTTTAATAAAATAATACCCAAGAGTTTTTTCTGTTTCGTAAAGTTTGGGCTAAAGTAATATCTTCGGGAGGGTTACTTTGGCCCATGACTTATTTTCGTGTTGTAGCGTAACGCTTATTAATTATGAAAATAAGTAACATGTTTAGACAAATTACGTATAAAATAGCACCACTTCCTCTTACACATTGTTTGTTTTATTGCAGTAAAATTAAGATTTCATCATAATGACAAATGCAAACTAAAATAATTATTATGATATAAATTTACAACTCCATCATAAAAGTCTTTTCACTTACTTCTTATTTCGATTAATTCTCACGTTTGTCCTGAATTTCATCGGCATATAACATTTTTATGCTGTGCTTTTTGCAACTTTTAGATACCTAACTTCCATTAAAGATTTTTTTTGTATTAAAACCTATTTAGTTATTTACTTCATGATGTTCCTAATATCTCAAAGTATATTCATAGCCGCTCTCGTGTTATTCGGTTAAGCAGTTTTCGCGTAAAAATGTGATAGACAAAAAGTTCGACAGACGGGCAGACTTATTTAAAATTAACAGTTTTAGTATGTGTCGGGATGCAAAATTCATACCTAAAACGCCTGATAACAATACATCATGTAATTTATGCGATGCTTTGGTTTTATGATAAACTTAATTTTGGGCCAAAGTTACCCCCTAGGGCCAAAGTAACCCGGCTTTACGGTATTTTTTTAGGGACTGGTTATTTTGTCAAGTTTATTCCCATTTTTTGATTGCCAGGCAAAAGGTGTGGTAATATTAAAACACATCGTGGTAGCATTGTAATCAAAAAGAAGTTTTATGACGAGTAACGTCGAAAAACTTATTTCGAAAAAAAGGTTGATTATCTCTGAAACCAAGCCGAATCCAGGAAATTTTGTATAACATTAAAGACTCTAAATATGGTCAGGAATTGAGCATTAAAATCTTTTGGAATGCTCGCGAGCATTCTGTATGTGCCATTCCTACTTAAACAAATGTGTTTATTTCTATTGTGTCCATCTTCCTGCTTTCTTATCTCATGACATATGGATCCCAGAGGAAACATGCATATCATCGTTGAGATTGCCAATTCCATATGTGTAAATTTCAAATTTGACAAAAGAAGACTGTAAACATATGTCATTTGGATTGATTTTTCAGTTCCTGAAATCGTGCACATAACGGAATTTGCAATCTCAACGACGATATACTTTTTTTGTAGAGGATTTTATGTAGATTACTTATGTACTAGAACGTTTTTTGCTATAAGCCACGGTTTACGAGTTATTTACGAAAAATTAAAAATAAGGACCTTTACACCCCCCTCCCACCGTTAGCTCCACCCCTAACCACCAGTACTTTTAGTACGTGGTTTAATACACCATTCCCTACAACTATGCCAAAATTCGCTTATACACGAGTTATTTCCCCCGACAGGCAACTTTTGGACTTCGTTAGGTGGGCTAGATGGGCAATCTACAAACATGGACTATATGCATGTTTCCATAATTTAAGTACCATAATTTTGCTTAAAACTAGCATGACTCAGGCGACCGTAACCATGGCAATAACAGACAGAAAAAAGTTGATTCACCCTAATATTTAATAGTACATTACGACACAAGTGCGAAAAACATGAAATTCCAAACGAGTGGCGATATTTTAAAACACGACCGACAGGGAGTGTTTTAAATCGACACGAGTTACGAATTTCGTTTTTGCACGTGTCTCGTACGACTCGTATTTTTTAGGCTCTAGTGCGAGAAGTGTGTCATTTTACGTCAGGTTCGAAACTTCGGAGGGCCATCTGCACTAAAAAACGTCGTACGAGACACGTGCAAAAACGAAATTTGTAACTCGTGTCGAATTAAAACACTCCCTGTCGGTCGTGTTTTAAAACATCGCCACTCGTTTCCAATTTCATGTTTTTTGCACTTGTGTCGTAATGTACTAATCTAGGCTTTAAGATTGTAATTTTTTCCTACCAGCTAGCATATTTTATTAGGGTAGCTACCATAGTGACACGTAAGCGAAAAAAATTCGATGTTGTCATGGAATGCTCCTAATGGGTAAATCAACTTTTTATGTCTGTTATTACCATACCCCGTTATCAGTGTTGCAGATTCATTGAAAACGCTAGGGTTGGCACTTTACATGATTTTAGGATACCTACGTACCTACATAATATGACATGGTATTTGAAGTTGTTAACAAAATAAAACCTCTTTTCACCCCGTAATAAAAAAAAGTTACATTCCGTTTTTAGTCTATAATATGTGATAGCGTCATTTATTTGTCAAAATTGATTTATGACATAATGTAATTCGTTCTCTTAATATATAGTTAAAACTAGCGACCCGCCCCGGCTTCGCACGGGTACTATACCTACATATAAATAAACATTCCTCTTGAATTACTCTACCTATTTAAAAATATCTCATCAAAATCCGTTGCCTAGTTTGAAAGATTTAAGCTTACAAAGGGACACAGGGACAGAAAAAGTGACTATTTTACCATGTAGTGATATGTAGTGAAGTGATAGTGATCATGAATTTCCTCATTGATCACGCAGAATTTTGCCGGCTTAAGCTGGAGCTGATGGCGAAATTAGAAGTAACCCAAATGCGACGCGGAAATGGTTCGTGAATTTTGTAACTTGTACAAATAACAGTGTATAAATAAGTTTAAAAAATGTACCTACATACTAACAGTATTAATTTTTCGAATGAGTACTTAGTTAAGGATTTTTGATAATAGTTTCTTTTAAATAGAATGTTCGGATTTTTCTGTTACAGATAAAAATAAGATACACTTGTGCCAATGAACCATAAATTTTAAAGTAAGATGTCTTCGATTCTTATTAAAACATGTTGACATATACAATTATGACGATTGTTGGGATGAAGTCGTTAAAGTGTTAAGAAAATATACAATAGAATGTGAAAATGAATGGACAAATAGGGAAATCAGCTGCCCATGCAATAGCCAAACATCACAATTAAGAAAAATGCTAATGAAAATATCACCTCAAAAAATTGAACCTTTTGTGACAACCCTATGACTCAGTTTCAATGAATCTGCAACATTGATAACGGGGTATGGTTATTACCATGGTTACGGTAGCCTGAGTCACGCTGGTTTTATGCAAAATTATGATACTTAAACTATGTGGTGTTAATAAACCCTTTCCTTGATGGGCAATCTACAAGGACTATATGCCTGTTTGCATAAATGAAGTCATCAATAAAAATATTTTTGTGTTATATTAAATAAATAAATAATAATAAATATTGTGTTATAGCCTTATTTTATTTTACCCTTTCATTATTTTATGGTAATATAAATTCAGTATTACGGTAGGTGCAGCAAAATTATTGCACTTTTATCGATATCGATAAACAGTAAGTGTAGTGAGTGTCGAGCTCTAGTGTTGCTTTTTTAAGTTGGTAGTATTGACATTGTATTGTGTACGTTGGCACATAATACTTTCATAATTCGGTTTTAGGCTTGTTCGAGAGTGCCGTCTCTTAAAACGTAGTGATTTTATTCTCTTTGATCTAGGCTTTAAGATTGACATTGTTTTCTAACAGTTAGCATATTTTATTACGGTAGCTACCATAGTGGCACATAAGCGACAAAAATTCGATGTTTTCATGGAATGCTTCTAATATTTAAATACCTACTGTAATTTCAGCTGATTCTGCTATCAGTGCTGAACGCCCTCTATGAGTCGGTCAGTATACTGCTGCGTCGCAATGTGGAGAGAAGAGTCCTACTCGACAATCTCGACGCGGTGATGCTGGCTTTTGACGAGATCTGCGATGGCGGGTAAGTGAGATTTGTCTTAATTTCAGCTGATTCTGCTATCAGTGCTAAACGCCCTCTATGAGTCGGTCATGAGTATACGGCTGCGTCGCAATGTGGAGAGACGGATCCTACTCGACAATCTCGACGCGGTGATGCTGGCTTTTGACGAGATCTGCGATGGCGGGTAAGTGAGATTAATCTCAATTTCAGCTGATTCTGCTATCAGTGCTGAACGCCCTCTATGAGTCGGTCAGTATACTGCTGCGTCGCAATGTGGAGAGAAGAGTCCTACTCGACAATCTCGACGCGGTGATGCTGGCTTTTGACGAGATCTGCGATGGCGGGTAAGCGAGATTCAATCTTATAAGTATTGATTTAAACTTTCATAATTATCACTCATATTTTAAAGACAAACTTACGTTTAATTACGCGTAAGTTTACGCGATTAAGACCCGTTTGTCTTTAAAATATGAGATTTAATCTTATCTCAATGAGGATTTTCGATATTTTTTCTGCCACCATGCGACGCTAGAGTAGGCGTCTGGTCCACACAGCTGTCAGATCCATACTAATTCATAGGTACTGGACCTAAAATATCGAAATTCTATTTTATTTCGAAGTTTATTGATTTTGTAATGGATTACGACTAATATACGGTCGTCGAACTGAAGACGGAGCTCTAAAACGGGCGCGCAAAGTCACTGGTATTAAAAATAATTACTATAACTTTGTTCATTCCACGGGAATTGACCTGGAACAATTTTTTTTATTAATTTTAGGAAACAATATTTCTAAAGTATAATGGTTTTCAGAATAAATAAACCTATAAGTATATTGAAAATTGAATGTGCGTATTTATTTTGACAGTTGGTTAAACGTTCCGCTCAGTGCTGCCATCTCACCTTCCCATAGTGACAGAAAAAGTATCAAAAACCCTCATTAGTGGGTAGTTCTATGCGATTATTCTGTCGCACCAATCAAGTCATTACCATTCCCAAATTATTGACGAACTGCGTATAAATAGTGGAGTCATTTTCGGTTATCTTGTAACAGACGCATGCTTGTCTGCTATTCTGGTATAATAGTCTCGTTTGCTAGTATAAAACGGAAAATAAAGTGGTGATGGTAATGAACAATAAAAACGCGTAAAAAAATCGCATAGAAACACCCTAGTATCTTTGGGATATTTCGTGTAATGAGGAGTTACGTTACTTTTTCTGCCACTATGGGGCGGAGAGATGGCAGCACTGTGGCGTAAGATCTACATCACATTATCAGCCTATCTCAGTCCACTGCTGGACGTAGGCCTCTCCTATTAACCCTTTGACCATTTGACAGCTCTGTCAAAGCATTCAATTTCGAACCTTACATATTTATAAATTGATTTGGTTTTGATTTTTATATGACAGCAAATATGTTGCCAATACCCATATTAATAAGGACCACCCATATTATTAAGGATTAACTATGCGTATAGACGCATTAGGAAGTGAATGCCCATAATCGCCACGCTGGGCAAGCGGATTGCCGATCGCAGTAATGTGTCCACTATGATGACGCTGCTGCCCATCATCAATCTTTTATCAAATAACGGTCAGTGACACTTCAATCCCTTAGTCGACTCTTACGACACCCGCAGGAAAAGTTGGGGTGGAAACAAAAGTATTCTTACTGCCGCCACCACACGTGAATTATTATTATTATTATTACACACACATCTACAACTAAAAATTGCAAAAAATGAGTGAATGAATTTATTACTTATGATCAGTGATCGGTTTTTTGGATTCACCCGGCGGGTCTCCTATAGTAACTTGAAAAATAAACTTTAAATATTTACACGTATTTCCATGCGATTTGCCATGTTACTGTTCATAATCTATATATATAAAAGAAGAAGCTCCCTTATAAAGATGCACGCACAGCCTACACCCCTGGTCCTATAGACTCCAAATTTGGCACGTAGGTTCCTTTTATGGTGTAGGGGCATTTTCACTTCTAGGGACACCCAATTAGCTTAACTCTCACAAAAAAGTTAACTTCAATGTCAGCTTTTGTAACGACAATTAAGCATTCAATATTTACATAAATCCACTTTATTTATGTTTTTATATTGCATAAACGTGTATTCTTTCTAAATTAAATGATAAAAAAATATTTTTGTTAATATTTAATGCTTAATTGTCGTTACAAAGCTGACATCGAAGTTAACTTTTTTGTGAGAGTTAAGCTAATTGGGTGTCCCTAGGAGTGAAAATGCCCGTAGACGAGCACTAAGAAAGGATTTTACAAAATTCACCTTCTAAGGGGTTGAAATGGGGGTCCAAAGTTTGTATGGCGAAATAAGATTAGTTGAACTATTTGATCCGAAACTTCGCAAAAGTATTCTTTAAAGTAATTGAGTAAAGGTATGTTAAAGGTTTTTTGAAAATTCAACCCCCGGAAAAAGGTAAAAAGGGTGACGAAGTGAAAAAATCAAGTTGGGTATCGTTTCTATGGTTTATCGGGACGTAGATCACGAATACAATAACGATTTTTAATTTTAACGCGGCGGACGTGAAATACTATGTACACGGTTATGGTGTAATGGGGTAAAATTCGAAAAATATCAATATAATTTTATTATTTATCTTTTATCTATATATATAAAAGAAGAAGCTCCTTTATAAAGATGCACGCACAGCCTAAACCCCTGGTCCTATAGACTCCAAATTTGGCACGTAGGTTCCTTTTATGGTGTAGATGAGCACTAAGAAAGGATTTTACAAAATTCACCTTCTAAGGGGTTGAAATGGGGGTCCAAAGTTTGTATGGCGAAATAAGATTAGTTGAACTATTTGATCCGAAACTTCGCAAGAGTATTCTTTAAAGTAATTGAGTAAAGGAATGTTTAAGGTTTTTTGAAAATTCAACCCCTGAAAAAGTTAAAAAGGGTGACGAAGTGAAAGAATCAAGACGGGTATCGTTTTTATACTTTATCGAGTCGTAGATCACGAAAACAATAACGATTTTAAAATTTAACGCGGCGGACATGAAATACTATGTACACGGTTATGGTGTTATGGGGTAAATTTCGAAAAATATCAATATAATTTTATTATTTATTTATATATCATGTTCATTTATGGTTCTAGAGATTCCAAATATAGTGCGTAGGTTTCTTTGAGGGTATAGGGAAGCTCTAAAAATGGTTAGGTCAAAATCCACTCCCTAGGGGGTGCGATAGGGGTCCAGGGTTTGTATGGCGAAACTTGATCAATTAAAATACCTATTTCATCCCAAATTTCACAGGAGTATCCCTAAACATAAATGAGTAAAGACGTGTTTTAAGTTTTTGAGAAATCAATCCTTGAATGTTGTAAAAAGGGCAAACAGTAAAAATCAACATGGATATCGATTCCACGGTTTATCAAGTCATTGTTCACGAAAACAATAACGATTTTAAAATCTAACAAGGCGGACGTGTAACACCGCTTACCCTGTTATGGGATGGAATTTGATAATCTATCTATCTATATACATAAAAGAAGAAGCTCCCTGACAAAGATCCACGCACAGCCTAAACCCCTGGTCCTGGAGATAATAAAGTTCTTCATATGGAATTTTAAGTCAAAATTGCAAGAAAAGTTCGCCATCTTGAATTTAGGCATTAAGTTTAATACGACCGTGATAAAAAATTATAAAAGCACCATCCGCCACACTTAAATCGGTTAAGGCAAACGCGCGATAATCGCGGGAAAACATTAACACGCAGTGAATAGATGTTAGTACGCGGGCGAAGCCGCGGGTAACTGCTAGTATTATATATATTATTATTTTTTTATATAGCCACACCCGTAATTTTTCATACGCGAAATCCCGCGAGGGTGAATCCAAAAACCCGATCACTGCTTATGATTATGTCTTGCGTCAAAATATTGAAGCAAACCCTTGAACAAGCTTTTTGCTCAATCTTTTTTAATTAATTTTGCTGTCAGTACGAAATAAAGAACAGTAATTTCTAATTTCCCTTGTGTTTACGTGACATGTTATTGTGTGAGCTTTTTCACTTTTTGGGGTACACAGTTAGCGTGATAAAAAACCTTAATTGCATATTTAAATATTTATAACACGGGTTACTCACGTAATTTAAGTCGATAATTGCTCGACATGTTTCGATCCATTTAGAGGATCCTCATCATGGAGTATCCGCGACCAAAGCCCGACGTGTACTGCGGGCTTGCGCTCTGCTAGAGCGGGTGCTGGCCGCGGGCAGCGCTGGCGACAATTCACATCACAACAACACATGATTTGAACATGTCGAGCAATTATCGACTTAAATTACGTGAGTAACCCGTGTTATAAATATTTAAATATGTTTGAGTCTCACGTTAGTTATAATTCTAAAACCTTAATTGCATTCAGCTTTAATGACAATTAAACACTAACCCCCTTATTCATAAACGTTTGTTAACTTAACAAGCCGCTAATAATCGTTTGTCCCTTTTGCTCTTATGGACACATTGTTAAGACCGAAAGGGACAAACGATTAATAGCGGCTTGTTAAGTTAACAAACGTTTATGAATAAGGGGGTAAATTTCGATAATAACTCGGTTTTGTTATTAATTTTACAAACTATAATGTCCACCTTCCACTGCGAGCGAAACGGACTCATTAATGACTCCGTTTAACTTACACCGCTGGTGTGACTTGCAGCCGGCAACTGCATACTAGCACTTGGCCAGCGATGAACGTGAAACGGAGCCATTAAAGAGTCCATTCCGCTCGCAGTGGAAGGCGGGCATAAGAAAAAGGCAGATTAAGTTTAAATTCCTAAAGATATCGTACTTAATAGTCAAGGATCGGACAATCGCCCGTCATTTTGAAAACATAACCCTGTTCCGTACAGTAGAGACTTCCTTATCTTATGGTGTTAACATATTTTATTTAATATCATTTTTTTTTCATAATACATACTAATACAAAGTATCTATTTAGGAGATCCCAACTCTTTCGTACTTACAAGTTGAACATACAAGATAAACGATGTAAATAAAATTAATTAATATACACGATATACATAATCCGTTTAAATAGTTTTTCATCACACTTGCTGTCTAAGCGCGCCATTGCTTGCGCGTGTAGCGGGAGTAATAGAAAAGTGAAATTCTCTAGGGAGTAATAGAAATGTCAGTACGTCATTTAATAATATTATGTCTTAAAACTTATTTTTTGGTTGGCAAGTGTGATGAAAAACATTGTATGCATCACGGTCGGTAAGCGGAATACTAACTCGAGTCATAAAAGCCCTCCGCCTTACGGCGTCGGGCTTTTAACACTCTCGTTAGTAATTCCGCACTTACCTCCCTTGATGCACAATGTACTATTATTTCACGAATAATTATCGCGGTAACCGAAGAATACACTCTATAGATCGAAATGCCATATCAAAAATTCTAAATCGTTTATGGATCACGAATTTGTACACATACGATGATTGCGAATTTGTGGGTAAATAGGAGTTACAATCTCCTAAATACATACTTTGTGATAAAGTTAAAAAAATAATATCTTATAACATAAAAGAAGTTAACATCAAATCATAAGATAAGGAAGTCTCTACCGTAAGGAACAGGGTTATGTTTTCAAATTGATGGACGTTTGTCCGATCCTTGTTAATAGTCGTTACAAAGCCTACTGCGATTAAGGCTTTTTAACCTTTAAGCAGGATGATAGATCACTACACAGTATAAAATAAAGTCACGTATTTTGTCCCTATGTCCCTTTGTACGCTTAAATCTTTAAAACTACGCAACAGATTTTGATGAGATTTTTTTAATAGATAGAGTAATTCAAGAGGAAGGTTTTTATGCAGGTATAGTACCCGTGCGAAGCCGTAAAGGTGGATTTACACCAAACCGTTGGATTTGATTTACACCAATCACCGAATTTCAACGAAATACGTTTTCTGTAACGAACGAATTTCGTAGAGTGGGGATAGAATTGTGGTTCGTTTGGTGGTGTGGTAAATATAAGGTCCTAATTTATTAGTTGCAGATATTTTAACACATGATACTTTACATTAAAATGAATAACTTTAAATATAAACAAAAAAAATATTATAATTTCGTCTAAAAAAAATCATCATGTGCATTATCACATGTCACAATAACACTGTCTGTCATGTCATCAAACGACACAATCCAACGGAAAATAACATGACATTGACAATCAAGTATATAATTTATCGACGTTAAGTGGCCAGTTCCAGTTCAGTGGTACGTAAAAGAGGTACCAGAATCTGTTCAATGAGTTTTCATTTAATAATCACATAAACAGGGTGTTTTTGCGTTGCAAATTTGTTTTTCCGTTTACTCCAAAAAAACATCGTAAAAGCTATAATGTTTCACGGTTTAATATACTCCAGAGACCGAGTACTATTAGCTGTAAAAATATCTGCATCTAATAAATTAGGACCTTTATAATATCGTCTATACCTGCTTAAGGGTTAATTTCACGCTAATTGGGTGTCGCTAAAAGTGAAAATGTCCTCATCACCTCAACTCTCTTGGAACTATAGTTTTGTGTATACAGGGTGATCCTGGACGCGGATCCGACGTCGATCGTGGGCCGCGCTGCATTACGTACGGAGGACGTTCCGCTCGGCGAGCAGACTGTAGCGCAGGTAATGAAACAAGTCAACAGCTTGTTCTGGTAACTCACAACAGTGGCGTAACTACCATCTGGGGTGGCAAATTATTGTGATGGGGCCGCAGATGTCATATACAGGTGTAAGTGTAATACGGGCGAAGCTCTTAACTGGTGTTAGTTTACGACATAACAAGTACATTCAAATAACTTTTACTTAAAATAAGAGCAACAAAATTTTCCATACAAAATAATTCAGCGCGCAATGTAGAACAACACACGCGAGTTAAGCTTAAGCACTCGTTGACAGCTAAATTCAAAAGCAGATGACATAACTGCCATATCAACAATAACAAATGTTCGTACCTACATTGCTGCTCCGATAATCTTAAAAATATTGTGTGGGGTCATAATTAAGAGTAACTTTAAAAAAACCTTGTGATCCATGATTATACTAATGAATTCCATGCCTGGTTTAATTGATCGCCCGCATTAGATTTACACACTGTATACCATAGATCAAGCAAACGTATCTACTTAGCGTGTCAAATGAACTCGGTGAAATCCACTGAGTTGTCCGTCTTTAATCGCAGCATGCTTCGGGCGTCAAATTTTGTAAGTTGAAGTAAACAAAAACATTAATAGTGCCTCCTTAAGTATTAATTGCAACAACACAAAAAAATATGAATACTCAAGGGCCTGAGACATATTTAAAATCATAGGCAAGTAACAACTTCAGTACAAAATCTGACACGCTCGGCCGCCATACAAATGAATCAACTTGTTTCTTCTATCCAAATCTAATTCTGTGGATGGGGCCCTATCAGTAAACATCGTCACATTGTACTCAGTTTAATATTAAATTTAAATTCACTTTTAAATTTAAATTAAAATGCCACCCTATTGTTACGCTACTGTCCCAACTAGGGTATTCGTATTCTGGCTATTTTTCTTCGCAACTCGATATCAAAGTGCGTGGTCCCAACGCTGGAAGTACTAGGGTATTTGTCATTTAGGTCACAGCCATGTTCAGAAGGACCCTTGTCAGATTTAGGTTATCGTATGTTCAGTAGACCTTTTTTTTTTAAAATTATTCTGCATGCATACAGGAATTTTATATTATTTTTTTGCACGGTCTAGTTAGTACTGCAACATTTTTTTCTTTCTTATAATGCATTGTAAAATATTGTACGCTAATTGTGAAATGTGGGCTTTTTAAACTCATGTACGTTTAAAAACTCTTCGTCCGTGTTTTAAGACTACTGACTCGTACAGAAAAAGCCCATTTTCAACATTTGCATCATAATAACATAACGATACAAGTGCGAAAAAAAGGAAGTCGACACGGGTTACGAATTAACTTTTCGCACGTGTATCGTACGTTTTTCGGTACAGATGGCTCTCCGAAGTTTCGACCTGACAAGAAATTAACCACTTTTCGCACTAGCGCGTAAAAAATTCACCATCTGTACTAAAATAGCTATTCTTATGTTCTGGGCAGTTTCACCTTCTAATGATTTTTTTATTTGTATGTAATCCAGCTTTTTTGGATTAGAACTTGCATATTTCAAATGGCTATGTAAAGTTTTCTGAAGGTATGAATATTATATTTTTCCCTGATAGCCGTCTTAAGGTTTAAGAAAATGTGGCTTTTTTATTTTTATTTCTTATAAATTATTAATAATCTTTTTTTAAGTGAGTGAGGTGACGTTTGTGCAGTTTTATGGATGAATAGAGCCTAATTCGTTCGTCCGCAATCATTACAATTAAATAGAAAAAAAAATCTGTCAAAGTCAATGTCACTCGTGTCTTACTATATTTTTTTTTTCTATTTCATTGTACTTGTTGCAGACGAAAGCATTAGGCTCTGTTCGGCCATAAAACTGAACAAATGTCACCTCACTCACTTAAAAACAGATTGTTAACAAATTATAGGACATACAAATAAAAGAGCCGCATTTTTTTGAACCTTAAGACAACGGCTATCAGGGAAAAATATAATATTGACATCTTCGGAATATTTTACATACCCAATTAATTACTAAATTTTTCATTGTAACATATGTTTAGACTAATTAATCTATACTAATATTTCATCATGTCATGTATTACTTATGAATTCTAATTTAGCGGGAGTAAAATACATATGAGTCGCTTAACTACAAACCCGGGTAAATCCACTCTACCAACAAAGTTTATTAATTGCAATTGCCTAGTTTTTCTTTAAATTTCAACTCTATGGACAGATGGATTTACCCGAGTTTGAAATTAATTGACTCATATTTGGGTAAATATCTGAGCGTTTCAACTGCCTAATTTTGTTGGCATCATTTTGCCGAAGTTTCTATTCGTTACAATGTGCTACTTTGTCATTTGAAGGAGGCACGGTACCTTACACAAATGACGAAGTAAAACATTGAGACGTTTAGAAACTTCGGCAAAAATGATGCCACTAAAATTGGGCGGTTGAAACGCTCAGATATTCAGCCATTTGCTATTACTTAGATAAATATTGACATGCTATGTATATCCATGTAGTATTACATTATTTTGAACATAACGGAACTTAACCTTTTGGACGCTATGAATTTGCAATTAATGTTTGGTATTTTTGGATCGAATGCAAAAAAATTATACATAATGAAAGGCGTTTAAATTAACGTCATAATTTTTGTGTAACGAAGTTAAATTTTGTGTTACAACGTTTGGCAATGAAAAAGGGTGACAACTGCGACCATATATAACATGGACGTCTAACGCCAGCTCAAAAATGCCCCCAAAACAATTGTTCAATTGTACCAAGATGGGCAGGACATAGCGCTTTTCTTAACACCGCGCATATTTCGGCGCAACATCTTTGACAAATGTTTATAGAATATAGCCAATCAAAACTTTGACGGACCAATCACAACTATTTTTAAATGGCGGTTTAAGTGATTGTAGTTTGAAATTAATTAAATTACCGTGATGTATTGAAGACGGGGTGACACTTGTCTAACTAAAATTCCGGACCGTTTTTCAAAGGCAATTTAGTATGGCTTGCGGCTTCCATGTTTTATTTGTTCGTAGGGTGACAAATTCACAATCTCTCGTTCCTGCTAGAAAAATGCCTAGGTAATATAGTCATAATAGGTACTTAGTCCAGGCATTACAGTAGAGTGCAAGCGGGTATTTCTCTACTAACAGGCAAATTCAAACAGTCCTCTGCCAAGTTTATCTTCCAATTAATTCAAATCAAAAGAGGTTAGTGGTTTTGCTTTATGATATTGATATAGTTTTCGCTCTCTGCAACATCTATAACGCAGTACATTTTTACAAATATTATTATATTCTTTTTTAATTCGCTACAGGACTGTTTTTGAAGCTACGGGACAGTTTTTAAATTATATTTCATAAAATTTCGACAGTCCGAGTTTTGTTATGTGTTATAATACACGGTGGAATTTAATCGGTGAACAGGAACCCATTTTTCTAATTCAGTAATCGATGGCGGTCACGTTTATGTAGTACTTAAGTGGAACCAAGTTTTTTTTTTAGCATAACAAATTTTTATGTTGAAAAATTTGTTTGAAAAGAGTTATTAAACTTTTCAGACTAAACCATTAGTAGGGTGACAATAATTTTTAATTAAAGTTTAATTTCAACATAAAAATTTGTTATGCTAAAAAAAAAACTTGGTTCCACATAAGTACTACATAAACGTGACCGCCATCGATTACTGAATTAGAAAAATGGGTTCCTGTTCACCGATTAAATTCCACCGTGTATATCTGTTATACGTTATATAAAATTATGTAAATATACTGAGATGTCAAAAATAAATATATGTTAACTATTTATAAACGTGGGATCACTATTAACAAGAGCATAATATAATGTACTAACAAGCAGTTTTATAATTTATATTTAGGGTTAGGAGTTTGGTGGCATTGGATTGAACAGGGAGCAGTAGAGTAGATGTTACAAATATTTTATTAGAATAAATGATTAACTTACAAAATAATAATGAAATATTATACAAATTGAATTTATTAATGAATTTAATGAAATAACATCAATTTTATTCTTGAGAAACTATAAAAAGATTATAATTAGAAAAAAGTTTTTCATCGAATATATAACAGATTTATTTTAAGATTCCTGTTTTTCCGAACTCCTTAAATGTTATATTATTATAATAATCATAGATAAAGCTATACAATTTAACTACATTTAGCTATTATACAGGTAGTTAAATATTAAAGAAACAATTAAATAAAACTTACTTAAAAAAGTAAATAGCCAGAACACTGTTTGAGAGATTTTAAATCCATTTTGTGTTCGAAAATGTTCGTTCAACTTCGACTGCCGTGGGTAAGAAAAGCATTATGTTGTAGCGTATTTTTGTTGTTCTCTTTGATTTCAACTTCTTTGTTTTGTAATAAGATATTAATTTTTTATTGTTAAATATCCTTCGTGATTAAATCTAACTTTATATGATACGAAACTATGTGAAAAGAAACCTACTAGATATTCATCGGTTATTTTATATTATCGAAGCGGGCACTTGAAAAACGTGTCTCATCACTAGTGCTACCTAAATGCCACCAGCCGCCGATGTTTAACACGTTCGCCTCCGGTACTGTTTCACTAAGTGCCTATACTATGCCGATCGAAATTATCTGATAGAAATCCTATGCCAGTGACACGCATGTGTGACCGAAAAGATTGTACTCCTATGCCGGCGACACAGCACTGTGTCAAAAACGTTCGTATTTCGATGCCACTGGCATAGGAGTGAGAACTTGATTAATGCTAGTGGCATAAGAATAAGATCACTTTGATCACGTATGTGTGTCACTGGCATAGGAGTACAGTTTTTTCGGTCACATATGCGTGTCACCGGCGTCGAACGTGTTAATTGACAACGTTTCAAAATTTTCGAAGTCCCTAAATCGAAAACCATTTCGAGATATACACATGTTGATCACAAAGATATATTTCTTAATATTTTTGTTAAAAATAGTTTAAAGGGGAAGTGACGTCACATAGCTGATTCAGAGCCACTATAACCAAAAAATCTTGTTTTTGGAATGTCACTTGTGTTTGGCAGTGACATTTGACACTTGTTACCGTTTTTCGTCGCTTTCTTATGTGTATGAAACATCACTTGTGACGTCATTTAGCTGATTCTTGACGTTCGTAACTTACGCTCTTTCTGCTCGAAGTAGTAATAAAAAGGGTTTTTGCACAAAAATAGTTTTTTTTTTAAACAAAAAAATACGTGTATTTTTTAATATTGAGTTCTTTCAAAACAGACTATAAAAATAGCTCTATTAAATATGAAATGTTGTCAATTGTCAGACTACAGCAGTCAAAAGCTTAAACAAAAACTCCACTATTCTCTTTTCACTTTAATGCTTCACACCAAACTGTACAACCCTATTTGTATTAATACTCTATAATGTAATATTACTTTTACAAAAGCTTTATATTCCCCCTTTCAGATTCTCTTCATGAATGATAACTAATAAGCACAACGAAATGGAATTATATTAATATGTATTGTTATTAGCTTTATATTTATAACTAAATATAGTTTGGTTATTTTCTTCTTATTTTATTTTTCTTTATACTTTTTGTAGACTTTAGAATGATTTTTTTTTTCAAGTTTTTAAAATAATATTATTTTGCATGACATTTAAGTTAATAATAATAAATCAGAATGTACCAAAACCGGTCAAATTGTACGATACAGTCTATTTCATTCACTCTGAAGTTTACAAATAACCCTAATTTTCTTTAAGGACCAAACATTGCTATGGGCATTTTCACCTTTAGGGACACCCAATTAGCGTGAAATTAAAAAACCTTAATTGCAGTCAGCTTTGTAACGATAGTTTAGAACAATATCTTTAGGAATTTAATTGGTGTTTTTATATTATAACATGGTTTATAGTTTGTAAAATGAACACCGAAACTAAGTTATTATCGAAATTTAGTGCTTAATTGTCGTTACAAAGTTGACTGAAATTAAGGTTTTTTAACTTAACCCTAATTGGGTGACTCAAAAAGTGAAAATGCCCCTTTATCAGAAAAACTAAGATCATACAAAAAATGCTTTTCGGTAAATCCACACGACTATAACATCAGTCCTCAATTTTTTGTGTGTTCTTATATTAATGAAGTGGATTTATTTATTAAATTATATATTATTAATAATAGATATCTACCTATAAAGGGCTAGGCTAGACATACGGAAACTATTGATTGATTAATTTAATAATCACCAAATTAAAAATTTTAAAAACCGACTTCAACCGATTTCTCCAAGATCCCCGATTTGTTTCCATCATTGGTTTCCTATTATCAAATCCTACTTTCTGAATGCAAATGCTTGTAAATGAATTAAAATTGTCAAAAGCGCCATACAACATTTGAAGAGATCCCTCGATTTCTCCAAGATCCCATCATCAGAACCCAACTTGGTGCCAACGGGACCATCTCGGGATTATACCCGTTCGATTACAAAAAAAAATCAAATTGGTTCACGATTCTCGGAGATATCGGGTAACATACATACAACAACAAAAAAATCAGTCGAATTGAGAACCTCCTCCTTTTTTGAAGTCGGTTAAAACATGAAAGAATCGGTAACTGTTGTTACAGTCTTGTGGATTTAGCCTTTTTCATCCGTGGCTAAAATTGTATCAATAATATTCGCTTTCAATGTGTAATTAACCTTTTTAAACCTCTCTGGCATCAAAATCTGACACACGGGCATTTTCACTTTTAGGGGCACCCAATTATCGTAAGATAAAAAAATTTTGTAACGAAAATCAAGTACGATATCTTGAAAGGCGTTAATCAGGGATAACGGTTTTATCTCCATACAAAAGAACGGTTCTAAATTCGTTCTTCGGTATATTTTTTTTTGTTACTGGAGTAATTCGAAAATACGATGTGAATTAGATAAAATGTTGAGTAGGTACTACTACTACATAAAGAATCTAAAATATTTTAGCTATTTCGATTTTTTTCAAAAAAACCGGTTCCGATCCCTTTCAATAATACCTCGGTTTTGGTGTTAACTTTCTAAATTATAAGCGGTATTATAATATAAAAACACCGATCAAGTATAAAATCCTAAAGATATCGTACTTAATTGTTACACCTGACTGCAATTAAGGTATTTTAATCTTACGCTAATTGGGTGTCGCTATAAGTGAAAATGCCTATTTATCAAACGTTGAGAGGAGTAGTGGTGGTAGGACCTAGTGCAAGGTCCGCCCGAATAGCTACCATAGTACACCAAACGAAGGAAACTCAGAGGAAAAAACTCGTGTATAAGCGAATTTTGGCATAGTTGTAGGGAATGGTGTATTAAACCACATACTAAAAGTACTGGTGGTTAGGGGTGGAGCTAACGGGGGGAGGGGGGTGTAAAAGTCCTTATTTTTAATTTTTCGTAAATAACTTGTAAACCGTGGCTTATAGCAAAAAACGTTCTAGTACATAAGTAATCTACATAAAATTCTCTACAAAAAAGATATACGCATGTTTCCTCTGAGATCAATGTGTCATGAGATAAGAAAGCAAGAAGATGGACACTAAAGAAATAAACACATTTGTTTAAGTATGTATAGCACATACAGAATGCTCGCGAGCATTCCAAAAGATTTTAATGCTCAATTTCTGACCATATTTAGAGTCTTTAATGTTATATAAAATTTCCTGGATTCGGCTTGGTTTCAGAGATAATCAACCTTTTTTTCGAAATAAGTTTTTCGACGTTACTCGTCACAAAACTTCTTTTTCATTACAATGCTACCACAATGTGTTTTAATATTACCACACCTTTTGCCTGGCAATCAAAAAATGGGAATAAACTTGACGAAATAACCAGTCCCTAAAAAAATAATAAAATAAATAATTTTTACAAATTGTTGTTATGATAAAAAGTACTGGAAATGTCAAAAAGTATTCAAAAAGTCTAAAATAAAAGAGAAAAAAAAATTTTTTTTTGGCGGTGTTTGACATTAGGTCTCATAATATTTTTTGTTTATTTTGATATCTGGAATGCATACTTAAAATCTTTTGGAATGCTTGCGCCCGGGCGCGCCCTGTATGCTTATTAGTAAAAATAAAATTCCTAATTATCTTCTAAACCTAAAATATTCTCATAATCATCGTCAAAAGATTTATACTATGCATTCTAGACAACAAAACAAACCAAAATTATAATGAGACCTAATGTCAAATACCACCAAAAAAAAATATTTTTTTTTCTTTTTTTTTAGACTTTTTGCATACTTTTTACCAATTCAAGTACTTTTTATCATAACAACAATTTGTTTAAATTATTTATATTAATATTTTTTTTAGGGACTGGTTATTTCGTCAAGTTTATTCCCATTTTTTGATTGCCAGGCAAAAGTTGTGGTAATATTAAAACATATTGTGGTAGCATTGTAATCAAAAAGAAGTTTTATGATGAGTTACGTCGAAAAACTTATTTCGAAAAAAAGGTTGATTATCTCTGAAACCAAGCCGAATTCAGGAAATTTTTATATTACATTAAAGACTCTAAATATGGTCAGGAATCGAGCATTAAAATCTTTTGGAATGCTCTCGAGCATTCTGTATGTGCCATACCTACTTAAACAAATATGTTTATTTCTATTGTGTCCATCTTCTTGCTTTCTTATCTCATGACATATTGATCCCAGAGGAAACATGCATATACCTTTTTTGTAGAGAATTTTATGTAGATTACTTATGTACTAGACCGTTTTTTGCTATAAGCCACGGTTTACGAGTTATTTACGAAAAATTAAAAATAAGGACCTTTACACCCCCCTCCCCCCGTTAGCTCCACCCCTAACCACCAGTACTTTTAGTACGTGGTTTAATACACCATTCCCTACAACTATGCCAAAATTCGCTTATACACGAGTTATTTCCCCCGATAGGCAACTTTTGGTCTTCGTTAGGTGGGCTACCACCGTCTTACCCGTTAACCTGCCGCTAAATAGTTAGTACTGTGTTACGGTTTGGGGGTAAGATAGCCGGTGTAATTACTGGCATAGAGGCAATCCATCTAAGTCCTCAGGGTAGGCAGCGCATAGGCGATTTTTTGGTCACTATGTCCATGGGCCTCAGTTCCTGCTTTCCATCAAGGCTGAGAGCTGAGGTGTCTACCTTCGTCACATAAAAAAAGGAGTTGGGTATTGTGGGATATGTTTAAGACAACGGCGGTTAAAAGGATAAATTCTGTTTCAAATACGGGCACTGTCAAAGAATGTTATCAAGGAACTGATGTTAGAATGTATTATCAGTTTCCAACCTTGTTTCGACCTATCTTTACCACATGTGTTAAACAGATACGAACGGATTATCTATATCAATAAGTTTTTTTTTTTTTATGTCTGAGATAAAAAGGATTAATTCAAATAAATTAATCTTATAGATACAAGGGACACACATAGCGCTGCCCCAATACATGGGTGAACCAACTTTTTTCTGTCTGTTATTACCATGGTTACGGTCGCCTGAGTCACGCTGGTTTATGCAAAATTATGCTTCTTAAATTATGCAAGGCGGCCCATTAAAAGGGCTTATTAACACCAGAAAAATGTATGTTTGCATAGTTTAAGTAGCATAATTTTGCATAAAACCAGCGTGACTCAGGCGACCGTAACCATGGTAATAACAGACAGAAAAAAGTTGATTCACCCATATGTATATTTACATATTTATTTACAGGTCTTACAATCTGCAAAGGAGCAACTAAAATGGTCGCTGCTGAAATGAAAACCGAGAAACATGGTATAAATTTATTTTTATGTAAGTTCCATAATTATTAATTAAATAAAAATATTTACAAACACCTTTAAGCTTTCAATTTACATAATTACACTTATAAATTATCATCATCATCAGCCTATGATAGTCCACTGCTGGACCTAGGACTCTCCTATTAACTATGCGTATAAACGCATTAGGAGGTAAATGCCCATAATCGCCACGCTGGGCAAGCGGATTGGCGATTTACATAAAACAACCCAAACACCAAAAAATATTATCAACTAAGACCCTTATTCATAAATATCTCCTAACTTAGGAAACCACTAAGTATTGTTTGCCTCTTTCGCTCATGAAGACATATTGATAAGACCGAAAGGGACAATACTTAGCTATTTGTTAAGTTAGGAGTTTTATGAATAAGGGGGTAAGTATGTGCGATTTTATAAATTATTAATAGTACATTACGACACAAGTGCAAAAAACATGAAAACCGAAACGAGTGGCGATGTTTTAAAACACGACCGAAAGGAGTGTTTTAAATCGACACGAGTTACAAATTTCCTTTTTGCACGTGTCTCGTACGACTTTTAGTACAGATGGCCCTCCGAAGTTTTGGACCTAACGTTTTTTTTTCAGAGTCTACTGATGTTTTGTTGCCTTAGTTCTACCTATTAGTTTTGCAGCACTAGTGTTTTTAGTAGTAATGCCGCCAAATATCATTTTAAATGCACTTTAATTACTACTTGTCTCTGAATTTGTTCTTTTTCTTTCCCAATATTAATAAATAAATATCTGGGACATCTTATACAAATCGACCTAGTCCCACGGTAAGCTCAATTAAGGCTTGTGATGTGAGTACCAATACTAAGTGACGATATAATTAATAGATAGATACATACCACACAGATACTTACATACATAGACAGCCATGAATGACCAAGGAACAAATATTTGTGATAAATAAATACACAAATAATGCCCTCGCCGGGATTCGAACCCGGAACCTCCAGCTTCGTAGGCAGGGTCACTACCCAGACCCACTAGGCTACGGAGGCTGACAAATAATTGTGTATTAATGTAATTTATTTTCCAAAGTTTTGGCACCAAATTCGTCAGGAGTAGGAGTGACGTTAAGTTTGGATATTTGCTTGAAAGCAGGATTATTTTTGTCCTTTAATAGCTTGAATAACACATTTTCTGAAGTTCCAATGAAACAGCCGATGGTTTGCAAGCGCTGAAAAAAAAAAAATACATAGAAACTTTAATATTTTCTTCGATTACCACGAGGATTACTCATGAAATAAGACTATGAAAACGGATAAACACGCGTATATTAATAAAGAGTTCAAAACGTCGAAATTAAGTTAAAGTTAATATATATACGTGAGTTTATCCGTTTTCATAGTTTTATTTCATACGTAGAAACTTTATTTAAATAATAAAGATAAAGAAACATATACGGCGTTATTGCAATAAAAATGTCTTCATACGTCATTTAATAATATTTTGTCTTTAAACTTATTTTTTTGTCGGCAAGTATGATGAAAAACATTGTATGCATCACGGTCGGCAAGCGGAATACTAACTCGAGTCATTAAAAGCCCTCCGCCTACGACGTCGGGCTTCTAACACTCGTTAGTAATTCCGTACTTACCTCCCTTGATGTACAATGTAATGTACTAATAGATACTTAAATACATAGACAGCCGTGACCAAGGAAAAATTATTTGTGATAACACACATAATGCCCTCGGGCGGCGGGATTCAAACCCGAAACCTCTAGCTTCGTACTTCGTAGGCAGGGTCACTACCAACTAGGCTACGTAGGCTGACGAATATATCTATCTATTATATATTCGCTTGGTACCCACATCACAAGCCTCAATTGAGCTTACCATGGGACTAGGTCGATTTGTTTAAGATGTCCCAAGATATTTATGGTTATGGTAACCTTTGTAAATACCTAGTTACAGTTTAGACACCGTATATCCAAGTGTATCCACTGTGGGTTCCTTATTCAACTTAGAAATGTGTTTGAAGGCGGGATGGTTTTTATCCTTTAACAGTTTGAAGAGAACGTTTTCTGAAGTGGTTATGAAGGTGCCTATAGATTGCAAGCGCTGAAAGGAGAAAAGGTAAGTTAATAGATAGAGAGGTATGTTATAGGTTTAGTATGGAAATTGGTGAATTTTTTTTTTTTCTGTCTGTTATTGCCATGGTTACGGTCGCCTGAGTCACGCTGGTTTTATGCAAAATTATGATAATTAACACGTTCGACGCCGGTGACACAGCGTCTGTGATCAAAAAATTCCGACTCCTATGCCAGTGACACACATACGTGATCAAAATAACTGTACTCCAATGCCACTACCATAAATCAAGTTCTTACTCCTATGCCAGTGGTATAGAAAGACGAACATTTTTGACACAAGTGTTGTGTCGCCGGCATAGGAGTACAATCAATTCGGTCATATGCGTGTCACTGGCATAGGAGTTCTAATAAGAAAATTTCGATCGGTATAATAATATGAGGATCTAGTGAAACAGTACCGGGGGCGAACGTGTTAAACTATGCAAACATACGTTTTTCTGGTGTTAATAAACCCTTTCCTTGATGGGCCATCTACAAACATGGACTATATGCATGTTTGCATAAATTAAGTAGCATAATTTTTAAAACCAGCGTGACTCAGGCGACCATAACTAAGGCAATAACAGACAGAAAAAAGTTGATTCATCCAAATAAATGTGGAAAGGTATTGCAGAAACAATAAGATGAGAGTGGAGATGAGATATTCTAATACCAGGTGCTATAATGTTTTAAAGGTATAGGTATTTAGGTGCAATTTTACTTTGAATATTAATAACCCTTGAACATTTTGTGAAACTCAAATCAAGTTATTCATTTTATTACTAAACATTTTGATTTCTGTTTTTTATTTTTCCCCAGAGTAGTCACACTACTTAATACTATATAAATTATAAATATTGGATGTCATATACCATCTTTGGTATATGATATCCAACATTTTTAACTTAATAGCCCTATGAAATAAAACTATTTCAACGGATTATATCGCATAGGTACATTAATTAAATATAACTACATAACGACGTTTCGAACATTTTACTGGGTTCGTGGTCTACGGTTTTATATTATGAAACTATTGCGGTAACCGAAGATCTTAATAACCCTTTATGAATACCTCATTCAATGTTATTATAAGTCAGGTTCGTAACGACAATTAAGTACGATATCTTTAGGAATTTAAGCTTGATCGGCGTTTTTATGCTATAATCTCACTTATAGTTTATACAATTAACAACGAAATCAAGTTTTTATTGAAATTTTGTGCTAAATTATTGTTACAAACCTGACTAAAAGTTTTTTTATTTAATGCTCATTGTGTGTCCCAGTTACCTGTAAAGCTAATCCCCGGTCCATCAAGGACCTGGAAGATACTCCATCAGCCAGCACATGGACGGAGATGTCCCGCTGCAGGAGGTCAATGACCGTCTGCTCGATGCATACGTGGGCCTGCAAAAAAAATTTGATGTATTAGGTCAGGGGTCGGCAACCTTTTAGCAGCCAAGGGCCACAGTAATTAACGAAATTGTGGCGGGCCGCACTTTGCTACTGACTACGACGTATTCATTATCGTCTCATCCTAAAGTCACTACAAAATAGACAAGGAGGGGATCATCCATTAATTACATCACACCTCAAGGGGGAGGCAGGGCGTCCACAAAATGTGACATATCGTGACAGGCGGGAGGGAGGAGTCCCATGTTTGTGACCTCACAATCTTCACATACATGAACATGAAAGAGTGGATCAAAATCCTTGAACGGAGGAAGAATAAGTTTTAGGATTTTTTTTATTATTGATATTTTTCTCTTCGTCACCTAATTTTATAAATCATTTTACGCAACCCTGATAAAAAGTTTAAAAGTGATGTTGTAATTTTTACCTTCCGAAACTAAAAATCTAAATGTGACGTCGTCACACTAATGCCCTGGCCACGACATCGGTCTAAGGCGATTGGCTAAGGCGACCAGCGGCGAGCGAATTAAACAAAATCAAGACCGCTAAGGAAGCATGCCACGACAATTCGCTGTGGGCTAAATCGCGCGCGAATTTACTTGCGCGACCGGCTAAGGCGACCAGCGGCGCGGCGGGCGGCGAGATTAAACGCACTGGCGGTTTGAGCCATGCCACGACTTCGAGCGGCGCGAACGGTCTTAGCGGCGGCACGTATCGGGCGGAATTTTAAAGATCAAAATATTTTGTTTTTTCGCTCCGCGATTTTGGACACAGAGGCGTTTATAAGTAAAATTTTAAATAGGCCTGTCTTGTGGATGGCACAGCATTCGCAACACAAGTTGCGGCATGTAATAAAACGGTTATGGGAAGAAATAAAAGAACATTTTCCGAATCAGAGCGGTAAGTTTAATATTATTGTATATTAAATAGGATTGCTTACAAAATAATTTATAAATAATAATTTCGAGACACTGAAGGGCCACTTTTGATAATGATATTTTGCGTCCTTTGATTACGTCCCATTCGCTCACCGCTTAGGCGCTTAGACCGTTGTCGTGGCATGCTCACCGCTTAGACCGTTTTCGCCGCCCCGCTCGCCGCTGCCGCGGTCGCCTTAGACCAATGTCGTGGCCAGGGCATAAGGGGGAGGGTGTAGTATGATTGTGAGGAAGTGTGACAAGTGTGGAGGGAGGGGTCGAAAAATCATAAAATTTATGTGACGTAATTAATGGATGATCCCGAGCCTCACGGGCCGCAACTGACCCCTTTGCGGGCCGCATGCGGCCATTACTATCATTAAGTCATTACCTTTATCACCAAGTAAGATGCATAGCGTCTGTACGAAGAAGGAACAGCAGCAGTGAGAACTGACGAAGTAGTCTCAACTACCTTTCATCCCAGTGCAGGAGTACGTCAGGGCTGCATAATGTCGCCTCTCCTATTCAATATTTATACCGAGCTCATCATGAGAATTACCTTAGAAGATTGGACGGACGGTATCTCAATTGGTGGGCTGAGGATCTCAAACCTGCGTTATGCGGACGACACCACATTGTTTGCAAGCAGTGCCACCCATATAGAAAACCTATTGTATAGGATGGAGAGCGTCAGCTCAGAATTTGGTCTCAAAATCAACCGCAGTAAAACTAAAATGATGGTAGTAGATCGCGCCAAAAGCAATTTGCCCGAGGTTGTCCATATTGCGAATTGTGAAGTAGTGCATTGATACACTTATCTAGGTGCACTAATCACCAATAATGGAGGTTGTGTGGCAGAGATCAAGCGGCGAATGGCGATAACCAGGTCTGCTATGGACAAAATGAAGAGGGTTTGGAGAAACCGCAACATAACGAAGGCTACCAAAACCCGGCTCGTTAGATCACTAATATTTCCCATTTTTCTTTATGCGGCGGAAACCTGGACGCTCAGGGAAGCCGAGAAGAAGAAAGTTAATGCATTGGAGATGTGGTGCTGGAGACGAATGTTGGGAATTTCGTGGACTGAGTTTCGCACTAACGCCTCGATCCTTAAAGAACTCGGGATTAAACAACGTCTGCTGTCTACGGTGCAGGCTCGGATCCTCGGTTTCTTTGGCCACATATCCCGACGAGGTGGAGAGTCTATAGAGCGTCTGGTTGTGCAAGGGAGAGTGGAGGGCACCAGACCTAGAGGAAGATCTCCAATGAGGTGGACTGACCAGATCAAAGCCAGTATTTCAACAAGCATAAATGAATGCTCTCGTAAAGCTGCCCTGCGAGAGGAATGGCGACGTATTGTGAAGCGGGTCACTCAGAAACCTGCATAATGGCCACGACCACTCTGGCAAGAGTGTACCGATGAAGAAGAAGAAGATGCATAGCATAAGCATAACATAAGTTTGGTGGAATAGCACCAGGTAAAAGTGGCTATTTATATAAATACCCCAAGGCAGTCCCATCAAAGCCAGCACTGCCGCTAGCGACGCGCCGACAGCCGTGCATCGAGCCTCTCTCTCTCTCTCTCTCCATCTGTCTTCCTTTTCAGATCTCACTCAGATCGGACTTTGCCTTGCCTTATCGCACCATCATCACCAAAATAATTTTCTGTCTCGCCATGCCCATGGCAACTTTTCCTCCAACAGCCTCTCATCACCGTCCCCAAATGACGGTGCAACGACCGTTCCACCTTCGTGGGATGCCCGGCCACAGCTGCAGTAGCGGAAAAGCGGGAGCAGCCACACATACTCCAGGCCCCTATACCACAAAACTTTACAAGCATACAATTCCCGCCCCCATACCGCCTACATATTTTCTGCTTTGCCCGAAGGTTGACTGGTAGAGATGCCTTGTAGCATTAAGTCCGCCTTTTGTACAATTGTATTTTCTTTTTGTGCAATAAAGATTAAATAAATAAATAAATAAATTCTACAAAATTGTCAACTTTTTGTATGGGAATTTACACAATTTTGAAGAATTGTCCGTTTGTAAAGTTTTGTGGTATAGGCCACAGGAGTATCATTTGTATATTTAGTCAGTCCCATCAAACTCACCTCAATCCCAAACAGCACCACAGCATCCAGCTCCGGAACATCTTTCTTCAACCTGTCTTGCAGTTCCGGAGTGTACATGGAAAACCTGGTCTTCTCATACACAAGCGCAGCGTCACACACATTGATGTCTTTGGTGGTGTGACCGAGACCTTTGGGGTACTGCTCGGAGACGTAGACGGGGATTTTGAAGTGTTTTGCTGCTTCCATCTGAAATAATATGGCAATTTTTTTGTCTTGTTTTGTATTCTGACCATTTAATATGGTAATATTTTATCATGGTAAAATAATATCTAGTGTAATAAATGGTTCAGATTAGCTTTATTTTTATTATTTATATGACTATATTTGTTTAAAAATAACATAAGATTTTTTTTTCAATGAAATTAATAAAAATATCAACAGCTGGTAGAGGGGCTATAAGTATATTGCAATATTTTTTATATTAATTTTCCTAGAATCTACAAAAACTTATGAAACTTTTGAGTCCTATTGTGTTTATGAATTTTATGATGTCCAAAAATGCTAAGAAACGCCCCACCCAAATAGTTTTGGGTAGATACCAAATATTTTTGGGTAATAAATTATACACATGACAAATACAAAAAACATTGTGCGCAGAACCAATAGCTGTTGGGGCGGCAGCCACATACCAGAAGGCACAACATAGTTAGGCCCCCACGAGGTGATTAATGACCTGGTGAAGGTCAGAGCAGTCCGCTGGATGCGCGTGGCGCAGGACCGTCATTGTGGCAATCTTTGGGGGAGGCCTATGTTCAGCCATGGACGTCTTTCGGCTGATATGATGATGATGATGATGATGATGACACAATGAAAATTTGTTAATCGATGTTGTGTGTCTGAATAAGTTAGAAGAACACTTTATATCAGTGTTTTAATTTCATTGTTGTATGAAGTAAATTTGGTTTGATTTGTGAGGAATCCTGTGATGAATATAATTTATCTGTGATTTGAAGATTATTATTACAAATAAACTTAATTAATTTATTTGATTGATAGCTACTACAGTATAGAATGATGAACTGAAATATATTTTCTACGAAGCTAAGGATTACTTGGTTCTTTGGATTAAACAAGAGTAGAAAAAATTAAGTCATAATGAAAATTCAAAAAATTGAGATTCAAATACAAAGTAAATATTAATAGGAAGACAAGAAAATAGACAGATAAATACAATAATAATCTTATCAATTACGTAACCAATACTACAATCACTTATCAAGAGGCATACCATTTTATTTGCAACTTTTACAACTTCGCCGAAATGTTTGATGTGAGGCCTGAACGTTTCTTGGATGTCGCAAAGAAGAAACGCTGTCCTTTGAGCTTCTAAGGCACCTAGTTTAACAATATTTCGGGCCATGTTTGAATAAATTTAACCGGCAAATAAGAAAAAAACAATCAAGTCAACACCAACTAGATTAACTACTAACCCAAACCTACCTAGCCAAACTTTTTGACAGTCTGAGTTTGACACTTGACAGTCCTTTTTTTGTTTTAGTCCTTGTGGACAGGCGAAAGCACTAAGCCATACTGCCTTTTTGACAGTATAGCTTTCATTATCAAAAATGATGTTGAAATTTTCAGGATTCTTCGTTTTTTTTTAAGATTTCAAAGTATTTTTGGTACGTTATCCACCCGGTATAACGTTATCTTCTAATGTTAACAAGCATTATCAAATTTTTTTTTTTTTAATATATTTATTTTCAAAACTTCAATTTATGTACATATATTAAATCTAACTAATCTACTTAACCTAATCTATATCTATGGTATGGTATTATTAGAGATGATGGTAAGAGACCTGATGGTGTGTCTTTGGTTCCTTGGAGCTTGGGACGGATGTTGGTATGGGATGCTACTTGCGTAGACACCCTTGGCACCGTCCCATCTTCAACGAACTACGTTTAAGGCAGCCGCTGCGGCTGAAAATGCCGAATTTTTAAAACGTAATAAATATAAGAACCTTAGCAAAGAGTACGATTTTGTGCCGTTTGGCGTAGAAACTTTAGGTTCTTGGGGCCCCAGCGCACGCAAATTGTTTGCTGAGATCACGAAACGTCTGGTTGATGTAACTAAAAACCAAAGAGCTGGCAACTTCCTAGCATTATCAATTGTAATTAAAAAATATTAGGTATGTTCCACTCGCCGAGATCTGGGTCGCGTTTTATAAATTTACAATTTTCCTGTTTGCCTCTAGCCCATACGTGCGTGCGTTAGAGAGGCAAACAGCGAAATCGTAAGAGGTAACTTTATAAAACGCGACCCTGGTTATATTAATATTAGGTATTATCTAAGTATTTTAAAGTGAAGTGACATCAAGCGTCAGAAACGAAACGTAACCCTCCCAAAACACTAAAATATTCAGATTATTCAGCTGCACAGGCTGCATTTATAATTCTTTAATATTATCACTTTACGGCTTGCATTAGGTACATGTTGTAAGATTTTTGTAGATCCTAATTGAATATTTGCGTGTAAACGCAAGTTATATATATAATAATTTATTTGATTTGATTAACTCCTGTACGAAATACAATTGCAATACAAATTGCAGTTACTTTGCTATGACAAAAATGTCAGGGGTTATTGGAGGTCTCTTTTCAACTAAGAAAATTAAGTTACCGATACATTACTATTCGATTTGTACTACAACGATGGTAAGCAAGGACTGAAGTGGTGGTAAGCGAACATCGAAGCCCGTAGACGCTTGAACCTGTACCATAAATGTATACATCTGTCGAATGGGTCGCTTACATTCACATAACTTTTTAACTCCTAATATCGGAAGTCCGAAAATGAGTCTCATACAATTTTATATCATATTGATCACTCTTCATAATTTTTATTATAATAAAATATTGAAACTCCTAATCATTCGACTTCATAATGTTAATGTTCATATATTTATTTATATTTATTTATTTATTTATTTAAACTTTATTGCACAAAACAAACAATGCTGTACAAATGGCGGACTTAATGCCAAATGGCATTCTCTACCAGTCAACCATAGGGCCAAACAGAGACATTTAAGTTGGTGCAGGAAATGATTACTTTATAGAAATAACTTTATACTAATTTTTGTTTTCATAAATATTTCTTGATCATAAGTGTTATATATCCTATACATTGAAGTTCATACTGTCAATAGTCATACATCTCTTTTATAATAATTTAATGCTGCCAGAAAGGTGGGTTAGGTTAGAACTGCGACCCTCACAGAACCAAAATGCTGCCAGAAAGGTGGGTTAGGTTAGGTTCGAACTGCGAACTTCACAAAACTAAAATGCTGCCAGAAAGGTGGGTTAGGTTAGGTTAGAACTGCGACCCTCGCAGAACCCAAATGCTGCCAGAAAGATGGGTTAGGTTAGGTTAGAACTGCGACCTTCACAGAACTAAAATGTTGCCAGAAAGGTGGGTTAGGTTAGGTTAGAACTGCGACCCACACAACCGAAATGCTGCCAGGAAGGTGGGTTAGGTTAGGTTAGAACTGCGACCCTCACAGAACCGAAATGCTGCCAGGAAAGTGGGTTAGGTTAGGTTAGAACTGCGACCCACACAGAACCGAAATGCTGCCAGAAAGGTGGGTTAGATTATGTTAGAACTGCGACCCTCACAGAACCAAAATGCAGCCAGAAAGGTGGGTTAGGTTAGGTTAGAACTGCGACCCTCACCCTCACAGAACCGAAATGCTGCCAGAAAGAAAAATTATGACGACAGTGTGTTATGAGCTCCGATTATAGGTAGGTATTAAAAAAATATGACGACTGTGTGTTATGAGCTCCAATCATAGGAATTGAATAATTATGAGGACTGTGTGTTATGAGCTCCGATCATAGGAATTTAATAATTACGAGGACTGTGTGTTATGAGTTCCGATCATAGGAATTAAAATGTATGAACATAAAATGTATGAAGAAAAAAATTATGAAGAGTGATTATTATGAACTCCAATCCGTAGTACAATCGTAAAATACAAATTTTATGAGAGCCAATATGGACCCCTGTCGAATATTAATCCTTTAAATTAATAGAATGTAATCTAGACTAGATTACGAAGTACGACGGTCCTAAGTACCACAAATACAAATGTAATCGGAGTAATCGGATTACTTTGCTTTTAATTCTGCCCTATGCAGCTGTTTTTTTTTTGTCAGAATTGCTAGATACCAGCAAACCAAAGTAGGAGTAAAATACCGCGCCAAATTAAAAAAACTATGGGCAATGAACCCCGTAACTTTTTTTTTACTTTTTCGTCTTTTGTTCTGACAAGTTTCTCAGGCTAAGTATGTATATAACTAGGCATACCGGGTAGCCAATAATAAATGCATTCCCGTTGCCAGTGAGGTTTTGGGACGCAAAATAGTCGTCCTCTGGTAGAGGATATTTTTGAAAATTGAACCAAGCTTTAGAATTACAACTAACGTGAGACTCCAATATATTTAAATATTTATCTAACGGGTTACTCACGTAATTTAAGTCGATAATTGCTCGACATGTTTCAATCCATTTAGAGGATCCTCATCATGGAGTACCCGCGACCAAAGCCCGACGTGTACTTCGGGCTTGCGCTCTGCTAGAGCGGGTGCTGGCCGCGGGCAGCGCTGGCGGGGGCGGCGAAGGAGGAAACCTACCCTTATTGTCACTTTTGTCGAAAAGCTGGTTGCACACAACACTCACTACGTCACTAGGTAATAAGGGCACGTCTACACTGTCTACCGATGCAATACCTAAAACCGTTTTCCAACCAGGTTTTAAATCAAGTCTCTTCAGAACTAGTACCTACTGGTCATACCGTTTGCCCCAATACCCAATACGCAAGTACGAGCAGGATGGATAGAAAGCAATTAAGGCCGCGTTAATAACGGGGGCAGCTCATGGTACGGCTACGGCGTGAAGAGGATAGCAATACTACACTACAGTAATGATGAGTTACGAGATAGTGGTTTAAATAGATACTAAACTTTAGAACGTCAACAGGAAGTGTCCATAGTAAACTAAACGGGTTTGCATGAATTAATGTTCTGCCATACGAAATCATACCAAAATTATTATTTTGGTCGCCGGCCACCTATTACATGACTGTCACCAAGGCGACATTGGGGAAAGCCTGTCTTTTTGTTTATTTACATTAGTTACATAACAGGACACATCAATCGTTATACAAAAAGCAGTCTTAACGTTAGCTAGTAGAGCAGTATTACCAGTCAATCAATATTATTTTATCGATTTTACTAAATCAATTTTTTTGACGATAATCGGGTATTCATCGTCTGCATGCGACTCACCACGCGTACAAGTCATGATAATTCAAAACTTACGTTTAATAACTACTTAGTTATAAACGTAAGTTTTACGTCTACCTATTATCCTGACGCGTTAAATTAGGTAGGTAGTAGGTAGGTAGGTAGGTACGCGATTAAATGAAGCCAAGTATACCTAACTATGTAACGTATGTAAGTGAAACTTCTAAATTAAGATGGCATAGGTACCAAATAGAAAAGATCAAGTTCACCAACGTCCGAGGTGGGATTTGAATTAGACATGAGCGCCGATGGCCAAATAGCCGGCGGCGGCGCGCCGGTCAAAATTGATCGGCGGCGGCGGCGAATCGGCGGCGTGGCCTTGAAAACAGTTGTTCATAGAGTTCATAGCAGGACCGAAATTTTGCATAGCAAAACTCAAAATGACAGAGGGATTGAATCAAATGCTCTTTAACTATCGATAATAATTGACACTTAACAATACATCATCAATATCATCATCAGCCTATCGCAGTCCACTGCTGGACATAGGCCTCCCCAATTTCACGCCACCGTCTTCGATCTTCGGCTGCTTGCATCCAGCTCCTGCCAGCCTTCCTGCGCAAATCGTCGCTCCACCTTTGCCTGAGGTCGTCCTATACTACGCTTGCCGAAACGCAGTCTCCACTCAAGAACTCGTTTACCCCAACGGTTGTTGGTTCTACAGCAAATATGGCCAGCCCACTCCCACCTCCCACTTCAGCTTGCTAATACACTATACGCTATGCCTATTACTTTGGTTCTCTGCCGAAGCCGAGCATAGCCCTTTCCGAAGCTCGCTGAGCGACCTCGAACTTGTGGACCAGCCGTACCATCAGTGTCCACGTTTCAGCTCCGTACGTCATGACGGGTAGGGCGCACTGATTGAAGACTTTTGTCTTCAGACACTGGGATCGACAATGTAAAGACTCGACGTAGCTTTCCAAATGCTGCCCAATCTAGCTAAATTCTTCTATTCACCTCATCCTCGAAGTTGTTTCCTCCCATCTGCAAATGTTTGCCCGAGCTATACAAATCTACCTCTCGTACTTGCCATTAATGTTGATGCCACGTCCTTTATAGGTCAGTGTCTTAAACATGTCCTCCATTGCATTTGAGAAGTTGAAGGTTGCGATTAAGGAAAAGTGCAACCGCACCAGTGTGGATAAGGAGTCATTCACACAAGAGCAAGGCGCGCAGGGCGCCTCGGAAAACTCTATGTGGCTCCGCCGAGCCAGTTAATTCTGGCTTACGGGTCGCAACACCGAGTAAGGCGCTCTATGTGTCGCGCCTGCATTACTCCGCCGTACCCGATAATGTTGTAGAGTATGTCCGCCGGAAGACTGGCTTTTTGCTGAGGGTGCAGCAGCTATGGTGCGCGTGCCGCGCCCACTGCAGGATACCATCGCGAGTGCCGACTTCTGGCCGAAGAGCGTCGTGTTTCGGCAGTTCCGGGGCAATCTGCCGAATTCTACGTTAGATCAGACGACGCAACGGAGCCACGTTACGTTGTCGCCCAAATTAAAGTAGTTTTAAAATATTATTTGACATGTCATTTTTTTGTTCGCAGTGACTTGGTTTTTACTGCTATGCTGTGAACTTATTGGAATATAAATAAAATGAATGTGGTCTATGGTGCCATATCCGCTTCAAAATCCAACCTCCAGGTTGGAATTCGTCGAGTCTCCGCGCAAGATGGTTTGTGACAGTCTTGGGAACAGCTTATAGACATGGCTTGGAAAAGAAATGGGTCGATAGTTCTTCATCAGGGTTTTGTCACCGTTTTTGAAGAACAGGACGACCACACTTGTACTCCATGCCTCCGGATTTCTCCCTTCAAATAGGACAGCGTTAAAAAGCTTTTGAAGCTCCCTCAGTACGGGCTTACTTCCTGCTTTTAACAACGCTGTTGTAACGCCATCCTATCCAGGGGCTTTTCCGTTTTTAAGCTACTCAAGAGCGATATCGGTTTCGCCGATACTGACTTCTAGCAGGTCTTCAGTGTAGTGTTGTATCTAAGTGGGTCTAGAATCCTCATTTTCAGGATCAGGTCGAGATGCATGCTAAGTGTATAATGAAATAGGCACAGTGTCAAGGATGGGGAGTGACGAGTGACATATGAAAACACTATGATAAGTTTAAACCATTGTATTACTCAGTAAGATCTCCCTTATTCTAATCAACCGTCCTCCTATATGCCTGTTTTGTACGTGTTATAAGAGGCAATCCTTTATCGTCATGGAGAGGTGTTTAATCTACATTTAATCTCTACTACGTTGTCTACGTGACGAACGTGTAGGATTGTGCTAGCCTATCACAATAATCGGCCATAGACGTCTCCCACTTCGGAAAAGACTGCCGAATTTGAAGTAATGACTTCTTCACGAGCTGTTGTCAACTTCGTGAAGTGGCTTCTTCCTAAAGATTGTACGAACAATTTTCACCCCCGGTTCTGGCGATCGCTCTTTCAGTCGAAAGAGTATTGGAGCACCGGGGATCGTGTCGTACGTGCTTACTGATCTCTCGGTTTAGAGTCTGTTTCCCTGACCAAGAGACTGGTGGGTTTTAACGTCGTTACTACATTAGCCCTAACTGCTCTAAGGTATCCCCTGAAAACTTTGACTTTCTGCCCCTGCGCTGCATTTCACAAAATCTCGTACCTTCCACCCCGAGGATGCGAACCACATCTTGAAGGTTTTGGTTAACGTCCGCTGTGGTTTCCGTCGTCAAGAAGAAACATTAAGAGTATATCTATTGGTTTGAATATTTACTAATACTAGTATACGGAGTACAACCGAGAACAAGAAAACCAAACATGGCTACTAACTTAAATGGATACTTAATTTTGTGACTTCCAGGCGTATACGTATCTTTGTACTCGACTACAACCATATATTCAGGTACAACCATAAAATTTGTCAAACATTTTCGAAATGTGATATTTACAACGATTTTAGCTATTTAAAATTTTTAATCCTCAGTATTAAAAGAAGCGTAATATTTTGATGCCTCATCAAGGTCACGCCGATTCCACGCCGGTGGCGGCGTCGGCGGCGGCGGCGCGAAGTTTTTTACCGGCGGCGGCGGCGCGCCGGCGCGGCGCTCATGTCTAATTTGAATCCACGTACTTGGCTTTCGCGGATGATGCCTAATACCACTTGGCCACCCGATCTCAGCGAACAAGGCCTAATTTCTCTGGTATAGGTAGGTATACAATCTGTTTTCAAACTTGCATTAGAAATTTTTATTCGTCAAAATATACAAAATTAAAACTGTATTATTCTAATTCACTTAAATCAAACTTAAAAAAGAATAGGTACTTATTTATTAAAACTGAAAACTATTTTGACATTTTAGATATTTTAAAAGAGATCGCAATCTCTTTCAGATTTTAATAGTACATTGTGTATCAAGGGAGGTAAGTACGGAATTACTAACGAGAGTGTTAGAATTTTATGACTTTATGACTCGAGTTAGTATTCCGCTTACCGACCGTGATGCATACAATGTTTTTCATCACACTTGCCGACAAAAAAATAAGTTTTAAGACATAATAATATTATTAAATGACGTACCTACTGACATTTCTATTACTCCCAAAGGAATTTCACTTTTCTATTTAATTAATCCCGCTACGCACGCAAGCAATGGTGCGCTTAGACAGCAAGTGTGATGAAAACAGCTATAACTAAGTAAAACCGAGACTAATGTATTAATACCTGCACCTACCTACAAAACCTACTTTTAAAACTTACGTATGTACAGTCGACGTCAAAGATATCATTACGGTGTAGGTGCCAAAAATATATTTACACGATCTTAATGTAATGGCAATAAAATCGTGTAAATATATTTTTGGCACCTAAACGGTAACGATATCTTTGACGTCGATTGTACATACCTAGTATTAAGTATCTTATTCATGTAGTTCCTTACTTTTCTAATATCCTTAGAGACCCACCACATACAATTTTCCACGGGCATCGCAAAAGATCTACAATCTGCACTATATCATTACATACCTGCTCGCATGTCAAACCACTTTCTATCCTGACATTTTCTAATGCCCATTTCCTCAATTAAATTATTAAAATGAAATCCTACTTTGTCTTTAGCCGCGTCACAGGTAAAAGTCTATGGTTTTAGTTTTTTCTAAAAGCCCGCGCCGGCGCGCACGCGAGCCGGCGCCATATTTTGTTTATTTTTTTTAAAGTTGGGAGTTCGGGATAGGCTACGGCCGCGGGCCAAACAGTCAGTCAAAAGTCACGCGTTCGAAAAAGAAAAAAGTCGAAAAAAGGTCTGAATGATACAGTTTTTTGGGCAAATTGAAGATTTGGGTGATTTTTTAGGAGAAATTGCGTGCTGTTGTATAATAATACGTCTGCGGTTTTCAGAATGGGCCTGATTTTTTTTTATTGTCGGTCGGCGAGCTATTATAAAATGTTTTAAGCGAATTTTGGAAATGAGAATAGGGAACTTGAGATTTACATAAATGTACATTTGTTTTCAGAAAAAAGCGATTGGTAAAAGCATCTGCCTTTTCTAAGTCTTAGGTCCTATAGCTGCTAGTGTGCCTAGGTACTTACTCAGAGTTAAAAATGAAAAAGTGTATTGGAGCATTTCTCAAAAAGTTATTAGGTACATTTCGATCATACATTCTTCGATTTTATAAAAAATGGTAGACTGGTAGAATCTAATGCCGAACAAGATTCAGCATTGCACATTTCCCAAAATCTCTCAAAATGTTTATATTAAAAATTCCTTTTTTTAGTACAGATGGTGCCTTTTTTAGGCGCTAGTGCGAGAATTGGCTCACTTCGGAGACCATCTGTACTAAAAAACGTCGTACGAGACACGTGCAAAATGCACGTGTAATGTACTATTTTAGTATCCAACTCAATTGTACAAGCATACACAATGTATATTGTGACGGAATAAATACACAATATACAATGTATATTGTGTCAGCCTCCGTAGCCTAGTTGGTAGTGACCCTGTCTACGAAGCTCGAGGTTCCGGGTTCGAATCCCGACGAGGGCATTATTTGTGTATTTATTTATCACAAATATTTGTTCCTTGGTCATGGCTGTCTACCTATGTATTTAAGTATCTATATGTATATATCTATTATATATAACGTCGCCTGGTACCCACATCACAAGCCTTAATTGAGCTTACCGTGGGACTAGGTCGATTTGTGTAAGATGTCCGAAGTAAAATATTTAATAAATATATATATTTTGGACACCTGTACACAAATCGATCTATTCCCACTCAAGGCTCACACAAGGCTCGTGATGTGGGCCTACTATACTAGGCGACCGTACTAAATGAAATGAAATTACCAAAAATGTATAGGAATCTGATAACAAAAAACTTCCATACAAACTTTACCTCACTTGCCGTCTCAGTATTTTCTTGTATATGGCATTTATAACTCTCATAAGAATTATTTTACAACTTACATTGTATGTTAGTGTCATGACATACATAAATCATTAGACGGCATACCAAGCGTGTTTATAGCCATTCAGTGCTTGTTTATGGTTCTAAAAGTTCAGGTATCCTAGGATTACGTAAGGCTAGGTGATTTATAAACATCATTATCTATGAGTTTGCGGCGGTAGTATAGATAAATTTCCGAGATCTAGGAATTGCATATGTATGATACCTACGTATTGTGAAGTGGTTCTGTGTTATTCTCACAAGCATTTTAAATAAATAAATGTCTTGAGACATTATAAATATTAGATGTCATATACCAAAGAAAAAGGACCAAGATCACCTAATGTCCGAGGTGGGGATCGAACCCACGTACCTACTCAGCTTTCGCGGCTGATGCCTGTACCCCTCGGCCACTCGCTATGTCTTGAGACATGTTTAACAAATCAACCTAGTCCCACAGTGAGCTCAATTAAGGCTTGTCATGTGGATACCAAGCGAGGATATACGAGTACATATAATAGAGAAAACACAACCACGGTAAGGAACAAATATTGTTGTTGTACTTCCTAGGGCACCCCGGAGGAGCATTGGGCCTCCACAAGATCCTCCACGCTTTTCTGTCTTGAGCAACCTTCTTGGCTTCGCTCCAGGTCAGACCTGCGGCTCGCAATTCGCTCTTCACGCTTTTCCACGTGTGTACAGGGCGACCACGAGCTCGTTTTCTACCTTGAGGTCTCCTACTCTCAAAGGCGATACTAGCGAGGTTCGTTGCTTCTCTTCGCAGAGTATGCCCGATCCATCTCCACTTCCACTGGAACAAATATTAGTGAAAAAGAAATACACAAATAATGCCCTCGCCGATTTAACTCCGGGACCTCCAGCTTCGCAGACAGGGTCACTACCAACTAGGCTACGGAGGCTGACAAATATTTACACAACATGATACTTACATGGTCAAGTTCGTGAAGTCTTTCAAGGCTTGGGTACTTGCAATTTAAGCCCAACTCGATCATTATAAAGACATTCAAAAGCAAAATTCGCATAAAAACTCGGCTACACCAATTAAATCATTCAAAATTAGCGTAAGAAAACCGTTAAAACTTAGACCAGTGGCGTCCAGACCCGAGGCTGCGGTCCCTTTGAGGTTATGTTCTGTTTTTAAACTTTTAAAAAACTGTAATCAACGGTTTACGTATTCCAGAGGGCACTTAATTGCTGGCCAGTAAGGAAATATAATATGGGCACAGTGAAATGTTTTATGATAAGGATTTATGTCTTATAGTCGGTAGTCTGGAAGATGTTTTGTTTTGTCACTAAAAACTGTATCTCTACTGCACAATCTCGGCTAAACACAGGTTAAAAGTTAGATTTGTCAAAAATGTATGGACTTAACTAGTTAACCCTGTGTTAGCTGGTTAATTGGATCGTGCAATTTAACTGGGGTTTACTGTGACAATACTGGCCAGGTTATATTTGATTTCTATTAGCAGAAAATATTATCAAAAACATTGCCTAGACTTTGTTATTTTTTTGGCACTTAAATATTGTAGATACGTACCAAATGTAAACAAATTCTTTAAAAATAACTCATAAAAAATAAAGGACCGACTATCCTAATAATTATCCTAATAAAATAATGGTTCTGTTGATTTTACCATTAGCACAGTTAACTTCCTAAACAAATCAAAGCAAACTCAAATGAGATTTTAATTGCCGAAAAACTTGAATGACCAAATCAAAATGGCGGTGCGCCAAAAGTCATGTCACAATCTATTAATTAAATTATCGGGCCGAAAGGCTCTAACGCCTTGGCCCCGGGGCGTCTCTTAAAAAAAACAAAACGTCAAGAGAGGCGCCAACGACACTCGGGTTTTATCCCGTGCCCCGCCCCGGCGCCAAAGGTACCATGCTTAAAAATATTATTGTTTTGAACTTTTTGAAAATAGTTGATGCACTAAAACACCTTTTATTGTCTTTATGACGTTAGCTTTGCTCGTTAACGAAAAGTTGGTAAAATAAATGAAAGCCCAGTAGCGCTATTTTATATAGGTACCTACATATTTTTAACCCTTAACTTGACAGTATATCTTAAAAGATACCGTAAAATCATACAACTATAGTCCACAAGTTCAACTCGTAACTAAGCAATAATGGAATTCTTTTATTTTGGTTTTATCTTAGGTTTTTTTTTAGACTTTGTGTAACAACTGCGTCAATAATATAATAACTACACTAAATTGATGATATTTGTTTTAGTTTTGGACCATAGTTGGGAGCTTTTGGACTATAACTATAGTAGTTTTACGGTACATACTTTTTGTATTTTTTTCAAAGACAGATTTTTTTCATTACCTACACAGCGGCGAGGAGGCCAGAACGCACGATTTTTTTTAATTCTGCCAAGTTTAGGGTTGAAATTGTTAACTAAGATATCTATCGTTGTAGGCACTGGCAACACTTGAATCGAAATGCGAAACTACGAATTACAATACTATTCTACGATTACGAATAGGTATTACAATTATTACACTACGATTCGTATTTATACTCTTTTAACATAAAAAAGAGCTACGCGTTCTGGGTCACGTTTTATAAAGTTACAATTTACAATTTCGCTGTTTGCCTCTCTTTCTAGCCAATATGTGCATGCGTTAGAGAGGCAAACAGCGAAATTGTAAATTGTAACTTTATAAAACGCGACCCTGGTCACATAAGTATTTCTATTCTATTCTATACTGGATACTTGCAATCCATAGGCGAAGAATAAAAAATACTACAAGTTGACACCATCACGCCATAAAGTCAGTAAATCAGGATTTACGAGATACGTTAATATTAAAGACTGCTATTCTCCATTCACAATGCACATACTATATCGTCGGGGATAGTGCAATACCGCGTAACTACCAAAACAGATAGAGTTCAAATATCAAACAATTGACACTCAAATTGAACCTAATTGAATTTGTTAGTTATGCGATATTGCACTATCCTCGGCGACATACAAATTATGGAGATAACGATAAAATAAGAATTTGACGAAACATGTGGAGGGGAGTTATTTTCGACTCTTTACTGGCAATTAATAGCAGCCTATGATAGTTCTCCTATTATCTATGCGTATAGATGAATTAGGAGGTAAATGCCCATCATCGCCACGTTGGGAAAGCGGATTGGTGATCTTAAAGCAGCGAAATTAAATGTATTTAGGTTATATCACTACACATATATATCATGGGACATTCGAGCATACATCGACATACATATTCGCACGGTAAGCTCATCTAAGCCTGCAGCAAGCAGCAAGCAGGAACAACAGGCAGGAAACAACAGGAAGGCGCATCATGGGTTGTTCCTCATAATAATAGGTGCACTAAAGGTCGCAGTGGACGTCTTTCGGCTGATAGGATGATGATGAAACGAGCAGGTGGATTACGATCACGCCTTTATTGTTTATCGTGACACGCGTCACTTTCAAATTTGAATAGGTAATTGTCAGAACATGGCGGCAACGATAACAAACGAAACTTTCGTCCAGATGCCTCGCTTATTGTGAAAGGACATGAATGTTGTGTGATCAAATGATGTTACTTTTTATTTACTTGTTACGTGTGTTTTACAATACTAGGTAACTAATGTTTCCTAAGTAGTCCGGAGAAGTAAACTTTGCGCACGCTTCGCGTGCGTAAATTTCTCTTTTTAAGGCACTTGTTATGAAAAAAGTCGTTCAATACACGTGTAAAAACTTATTTTTAACTCGGGGTCCAACTTTCACCCTCGTCGAAACAATTTTTTTTTGCACTCGTATCGAAATGTAGGTACCTTCTATGTGTAGCATAATGTCCTATCTGTAATGTTTTCCAAGTGTAACTGGTATATAACCGTTCTTGTGAATAAATAAATAATAAATAGATAATAATACCCGCACGGGTTTCAATCCCGGGACCTCTAGCTTCACAGGGTAGGGTCACTACCGACTGAGCTACATAAGTAATTCGTCGATCGAAAAGGTTACTTAATGTAGAAATTAGCTGTCTTTTTAAATACTTGTCTCTGACATTTTGACTAACTTAGGTTCAACTAAATTATCATACAATTGATTCATGACTCATTATAAACGTTAGATTAGAATAAAGGTAAAAAAAGACAAATAACTTTATTGAAATATCGATCTTAACTAAGCCGATATTAGATTCATTATGGAACACAAATACTATATTCCTTATGTTATAAATCATTTTCATAACACTAAAGAGGTCCTTAGGCAGTTGTTTTAAAATAGAATTTATTTTTCATCACACTTGCTTTCTAAGCGCGCCATTACTTGCATGCATCGCGGGAGTAACAGAAAAGTAAAATACCCTTTTCACTTTTCTAAAAAATATATTTTGTCTTGTAACTTAGTTTTTTGTCTGCAAGTGTGATGAAAATGAATCGCCAATCCGCTTGCCCAGCGTGGCGACTATGGGCATTTACCTCCTAATGCGTCTATATAAAGGCCTACGTCCAGCTGTGGACTAACATAGGCTGATGATGTGATGTGATGTGTGATGAATAACATTGTATGCATCACAGTCGGTAAGAGGCATACTAACTGGAGTCATTGAAAGTCCTCCGCCTACGGCGTCGGGCTTCTAAAACTCTCGTTAGTGACACCGCACTTACCTCCCTAGATCTAGATGCACAATGTAATTGTACTCTACGCTAGATGTCCTACCCAAAGATTACGCTACATACCCTCATCCCTCGCAATCTACGCACCCTCGCACCGCTCATCTACCTCGCACAGTGGAGGACCACTGTGCGAGGTCTTATTGCTATGAAACACAAGTTGTGCTAGGAAGCACAACTTGTGTTTCATAGCAATAAGCGGGCTTTACCTTGGCTACCCGTCTATTTTCGTATTTACTGCTACTGCTACAGAGGAGACAAAAAAGACTAGTAGATACACAAGATCAGAATCAGAATAGTTTATTTGTAAAACATAGGTACAAATAGGTCTTAGGGCTAGAGATAAAGAACACTATGTTTTGCCGTTTGGCATACAAATGTCAAAAAACATTGAAGAAAAAAAAATACTGGAACTACTTAGGTCGATTTGTGTAAGATTAAATAAAATAAATTTTATGGGACATCTTCCACACATCGATCTATACGATACCTGCTTAAATAATATAGACAGCGACGTTAAAGGAACAAATATTTTATTTGTGATAAATAAATACACAAATCACATAGGCACTCGTCGGGTTTTGAACCCGGAATGCAGCTTCCTAGGCAGGGTCACTACCAACCACGCTACGGAGGCTGACAAGATTACTCCATAATATTTATATATGTATATACTAGCCTTGGGGGACTACCATGACACACAGCTACGGAACCCCAGCTGTGCTCAGGCTCGCACTTGACCGTTTTTTTCTCATAAAAGAAGCTATCGATTGTCCATTGTTACCGATTTTCCTCCAATTAGCAATAAACAATAGGAAATGCCTCTGATCCTATTATTGAATCATCTCGACTTTGACAGCTTCAATAAAAAATGGCGACATTCGTTTTTTTTCCAAATATATTCCGCAATGCGTATTAAAAAAATGCATCAATGCCGTAGTGCTTTATAGTCACAAAAACAGACTATAACTGCAAACCAGTAAGACTTGTTCTTGTATTGTTTAAATACTAAATAAATTCGCGTAAAAATGTTAATATCCGAAGCATTTGCTGTCGGCACAGCAAAGGCAGAATGCCAGACGGTCAACGGCAAATCTCACTCGGATGGTAAAAAAAGTTACGTAGTGTTGCTAGAGTAAAACCAAAAAAGGCACGTTTTCGGTTACTTTTTTTGAGGAGTCAAACGGGATAATCAGCATAAATATGGAATCGTACAGTTGGTACCTACATTTTTATATGCTCTATTTTTTTATTTAGAGTTATATTTTTTAAGGAATCAAAATCCTTCCTTTAGACGTCGGGTTTCTATGGCTAACAATTTATTTTGATTTTGTTTAGTTTTATTACAATAGATATTTATTAAAAAAAAATATAGGTAATAATATACACTGTAATAAAATAGTAAGCGCAAAGAGTTATCTAATCATAGAAAAAAAAATTGTTTTTTTTACAAAAATCTTTTGGACATCGTAATAAAGGTGCGTTCAAACCAAAAGAGCATTCACTATTCTAACCCCCCACTCTACGAAATTCGATCGTTACACAAAACGTGATTGGTTGATTTCGTAGAACGGGCTATAGAACAGCGAATGCTCTTTTGGTTTGAACGCACCTTGAGTAAAACCCTAGAGTGCCCCTATACACAAATAATGCCTTTTCTCCACTTTCAGGAAATAAAACAAAAACACGTTTGGTTTTGCAAAACCGATATTTTGCTTTTGTAATTAATGTACCTATTCAATTAAACTTTTATTTTTAAAACTACAAACAATATTAGGTACTACAGAAACAATAAACTAAATCTTAAAATAAACTTACGAAAATACAACTAAATTATAAATAAAAAAATTGCCCCAGATCACTGTCGATCGGTAGCGTGCCCAGAAGGCTGGCAGCATTGCCATCACGTTGAATGGCAATGCTGATCCGCTGTGCTAGATATGAACCAGCCTTCTGGTCACGCGTCAAATCGTCCAGGGTCCTAAGGTCTCCACTGCAAACGGCTCAAATATGAAACCATTGCCTATGGCATATTTGCGCGGCTTGAGCAGCACTGCTGAGTTGGCAGCTATTCAATTAAATAGGTCCCTTTCCTACTCTTGTTTTGAATCTGGCAACCCAGCGCATTGCCGCGCAAACGTCACTCAACGTGGCGCAACCAAAATGGCGAATTAAAAAGTAATTAATCGTCCAAGCCTTTGTTTTATTGCGTGTGAAAGCTTAATATTAAATAAATCATTTAAACATGACTTCTGGTTGATAAATGGCCGATTGTATGCGAGAGAAATGTTACGCATTGTTTATTTTTCGTTTTTGATGTATGTAGATAATGGAAATTAGAATAAAGTTGGTTTTACAAAGATGTTTAAAGATGTGTGTGTCTAGATGGCAATAGTATAGGTAAAGGTGCGTTCAAACCAAAAGAGCATTCGCTGTTCTATCCCCCGTTCTACGAAATCAACCAATCGCGTTTTGTGTAACGATCTAATTTCGTAGAGTGAGGGGTTAGAATAGCGAATGCTCTTTTGGTTTGAATGCACCTTTAGACAGCATCAGGGGGCCGTTTCTCGAAAGCTTGTAATACAAGTGGAAGTCTCTTTTTGACACTATTAATAAGATAAGGATTTCCACTTGTATTTCAAGTTACAAGCTTTCGAGAAATAGGCCCCAGGCCTTGCCAAGATGGCATTCCGCAATCGTATACGATAAGCGATAAGTAATAAATCTATGAGAATGACAGATTCGAACGAAAAGTCACACCATTTCCATACATTATTATGGTCACATAACATATCGCTTATCGTATACGCATAATGACATCTTGGATAGCCCTGAAGGTGATATAAACTCAGTGTTGTTATAGCCTATCATCATCATCATCATCTCAGCCATAAGACGTCCACTGCTGAACATAGGCCTCCCCTCTGGACCTCCACATGTACCGGTTAGATGCGACCTGCATCCAGCGTGTCCCGGCGACCTTCATAAGGTCGTCTGTCCATCTTGTGGGTGGACGTCTTACGCTGCGTTTGTCTAGCCGCGTGGTCTCCACTCGAGCACTTTTCGACCTAGCCTATAGGTAATACCTAATAGTAGCTATGAACAATATAAATAAACCGTCCAAAGAAGTATTTATAGTAAAAAAACATAAGGTCTTTCTTGAGTCACTAATAATCTTACACTTTGTATAATATAAGTTATATTATACCTACCTGAACAACTTTTAGTACGGCACAAACAAAAATCGGGAAAATATCACTTTGGGTAGGACCCTCCACAAGGTGGACTGATGACCAGGTGAAGGTCTCAAGAGTCCGCTGGATGCGGGTGGCACAAGACCGGTCATTGTGACAATCTTTGGGGGCCTATGTTCAGCAGTGGACGTCTTTCGGCTGATATGATGATGATATCTAAAGGTGGGTTTAGACCAAACGAGCGAATGCTCCTTCCTTCCCGCACTCTACGAAATCAACGAATATCGACGAATCACGTTTTGTGTAACGAACGAATTTCGTGGAGTGGGGGATAAAATTTAATGAGCAATTGAGCATTCGCTCGTTTGGCCTAAATCCACCTTTAGCTACTTATTAGCCTCTGATTTGCCTGTTTATAACATGTATATAGCCTTAACTAAACACATTAACTCCAGTCAGCAGTAAAGCGCTTTATAGCTTTGATTCTAAGAAGCGGCGCTTCAAACGTTGATGAAGATGTAACAATGTTTGACGTTAACCGACCGATTTAGTTAGGTTATGGCTTTGCTTTCGCGTCAATGCTTCATTATATAGAATATAACAAAGTTCATTCATCTAGTAAACAACTTTCTAACCTAAAAGTACACGTTTTCTGATGTAAACTGCCATATTTGCCTATACCAAAATACCTGAGTCCGTATTTGTGCAGTTCGTCCGTAGTGATTAGTGAATTGCTTAATTTTTAATCAATGAAACAGCAGTTTACAACAAAAAACGTGTAGAATAGTACATTACGACACAAGTGCGAAAAACATGAAATTCGAAACGAGTGGCGATGTTTTAAATCGACACGAATTACGAATTTCGTTTTTGCACGTGTCTCGTATGACGTTTTTTAGTGCAGATGGCCCTCCGAAGTTTTGAACCTGACGTCAAATGACTTACTTCTCGCACTAGAGCCTAAAAAAGGCACCATCTGTACTAAAATAGTACATTTCCTAACTAGTGCGGGAAAACTTTTTTTCGGCGAGGGTGAAAGTTGTTTAGCGTTATGGGTGATAATTAAATGTACACCTCGATTTAACGTTTATAAAGTTTATTTGTATTTAAACAAGACACAGAGAAGATAGTCCATACATAACAGAAGGCAGAAGATAGCACAGTACACGAGAGAAGAAGTAAATATAGAATTACGAATATAATGCAACGAAATGCAATGATCTCTGAGGAGCATGCGCGCAGCCTCCCGGCGTCAAGTATCGAATCAGACTGACTGGGCTAATAAAACCGAATGCATACGAATGCACCCGATCAAATACCTAGTACCGTTAGGTATCGGTGCACAGGTATATCGCGCGACGGCGCGCATGCAAATCTATATTAGACTCAATAATTAAAAACTTAATATTAAAATAAGTTGCTACAGTTGGAACCCGAGTGAAACGAGGGGGACAATCACCCGAGTTAAAAAAACGATTTTTTTCATAACAAGTGCGTCAAAAAAAGAAATTACGATAATAGACATTGGTCTAACGGCCCGGCCACGACATTGGTCTAACGGCCCGGCCACGACATTAGTCTAACGCCCGGCCACGAGATTGTTCTAACGGCCCGGCCACGTCATTGGTCTAACGGCCCGGCCACGTCATTGGTCTAACGGCCCGGCCACGTCATTGGTCTAACGGCCCGGCCACGTCATTGGTCTAACGGCCCGGCCACGTCATTGGTCTAACGGCCCGCCCACGACATCGGTCTAACGGCCCGGCCACGACATTAGTCTAACGGCCCGGCCACGACATTGGTCCACTAACGGCCCGGCCACAACATTAGTCTAACGGCCCGCCCACGACATTGGTCTAACGGCCCGCCCACGACATTGGTCTAACGGCCCGCCCACGACATTGGTCTAACGGCCCGGCCACGACATTAGTCTAACGTTCCGGCCACGACATTAGTCTAACGGCCCGCCCACGACATTGGTCTAACGGCCCGCCCACGACATTGGTCTAACGGCCCGCCCACGACATTAGTCTAACGGCCCGGCCACGACATTAGTCTAACGGCCCGCCCACGACATTGGTCTAACGGCCCGGCCACGACATTAGTCTAACGGCCCGCCCACGACATTGGTCTAACGGCCCGCCCACGACATTGGTCTAACGGCCCGGCCACGACATTAGTCTAACGTCCCGGCCACGACATTAGTCTAACGGCCCGGCCACGACATTGGTCTAACGGCCCGGCCACGACATTGGTCTAACGGCCCGCCCACGACATTAGTCTAACGGCCCGCCCACGACATTGGTCTAACGGCCCGGCCACGACATTGGTCTAATGACCCGGCCACGACATTGGTCTAATGACCCGGCCACGACATTGGTCTAATGACCCGGCCACGACATTGGTCTAACGGCCCGGCCACGACATTGGTCTAACGGCCCGGCCACGACATTGGTCTAACAGCCCACCCACGACATTGGTCTAACAGCCCGCCCACGACATTAGTCTAATGGCCCGGCGACGACATTGGTCTAATGGCCCGCCCACGACATTGGTCTAACGGCCCGGCCACGACATTAGTCTAATGGCCCGGCGACGACATTGGTCTAATGGCCCGCCCACGACATTGGTCTAACGGCCCGGCCACGACATTAGTCTAACGGCCCGGCCACGACATTGTTCTAACGGCCCGGCCAAGACATTGGTCTAACGGCCCGGCTACTACATTGGTCTAACGGCCCGGCTACTACATTGGTCTAAGGCGACCAGCAGTGTTATTCACTAAGGAAACCGCCTTGCTGTCAGCGCTGTCTCAGCGCTGCGGCAGCGTCGAGCCTAAAAATGGTATTCACTAATGCACTTTAAACGACACTAGCGCTCGGCGACGAATGCGGCGTGAGCTGGAACTACACTGCGTCGAGAGTTTGACGTTTAATGTACGAACTTCGTATTCTCGAACGAAAAACAGCGACGAACTCGCCCACAACCTCGCTCACAGCCTCGTTTCCTAATGTCAAATCAAACAACTAGGATTTTAGACAAGGCTGTCTCGACGTCGAGCTCGTTGACGAACGCAGCGTCGAATGTGTGAATAAGAGAACAGCGGCGAGCGAATCCATGACTTGGAGCGGGATGCCGATATGGGTACGAGAGGGAAGAGGGAGCACCATACGTTTTCCGCTAAGCCGGTCGCATTAGACAGATGTCGTGGCCGCGGCGTAAGGCGACCAGCGGCGAGCGAATCCATGAGTTGGAGCGGGATGCCGATATGGGTAGTTCCTCTCGCACGCCTTAGACCAATGTCGTCGCCGCGGCATTAAGAAGGTAGTAGTTGAACTCTACCTAGTCGGTACTATTTTATATTCGTAATTTCAGCTTTTTACCTATGTTTCATAATCTTCTAGAAAACTCCTAGGCCTATTCAGAGTCTAAAAACCTCACTGGCAACGGAAATGCACGTATTTCCATTATTTTACAATTTTATTCTTTTAGGTTCACGAGGCCCCAGCGCACGAAAATTGCTTGCTGAAATCGCGGAACATCTGGATGATGTGACTAAGGATCGAAGAGCTGGCGACTTCCTCTCACAACGCATCAGTATTGCGATACAGCGAGGAAATACCGCCAGCATCCTAGGTACAATGCCACAAAGGCCAATCTTAGATATAGCTACGTTAGGTTAGTTAGATTTATATAAGTAGGTATATAATTTTTTTTTTGTAACTTTAACTCTGCATTTATCGCACCGCCTACATATTTTCTGCTTTGCCCGAAGGTAGACTGGTAGAGAATGCCTTGTAGCATTAAGTCCGCCTTTTGTACAATTATATTTTTCTTTTTGTGCAATAAAGATTAAACAAAAAAATAAATAAATTGTACAGTTTTTAAAATAAATACATAAAAAAACTATCGTGGGATAATCTTACACAAATCGACCTAATTCTAAAACCGGTACTAAAATTTTAAAAAGGCCGTTTTTAGTAGGTGGCGCGGTTAATGAATTGCATTAACACGAGCAAGTCATAGTGATTGTGCACTTTTTATAGGCGCCGGCGCAAGCAGTGGCGGACAATGGCAAATGGGTATTCATAATATTATAATAAACAGTGATCGGAACTTTGTATGCAAAACTGTTACAAAACTTTTAACTTCTGTAGCACTAGTTTAAAAGACTTTTAATTTAACTGTCTTCTGACATGAAACATTTGTTTCATATACCTTTTTATTTACTTTTTATTATTATTATTTATTAACTGACATTGGGAACACTTTACATCTCCAAAATTATGTATTATTGACATTAGAGAATATACATCTCTAGTTTAATTTAATATTTGAGTTTATTTTACTGTGATGTCATGTTTAAATAGGTATTGGCTGTTGTCTTTTAAATAATAAGAATAGTTGCTTTGTAATTGTCACTAAATTGTTAATTTTCTATTTTATTATTATTGTTAAAATCATGACGATTAGAGACCTTTTACATCTCTAAATCTTAATATCTCTTTATTCTGACAACTAGAGGACCTTTACATCTCTAGTAGTATAGATATAGATACTTAATAATGTTGTGAACTTGTACAACAATAATTATTTTTGTTTAATATTATGATCCTTTATTTATTTCTCTTGTCTTTTTTAAAAATGTCTATAATAATCTTTTTCATCACACTTGCTGTCTAAGCGCGCCATTACTTGCGCGCGTAGCGGGAGTAATAGAAAAGTGATATTCCCTAGGGAGTAATAGAAATGTCAGTACGTCATTTAATAATATTATGTCTTAACTCATTTTTTTGTTGGCAAGTGTGATGAAAAACATTGTATGCATCACGGTAGGTAAGCGGAATACTAACTCGAGTCATAAAAGCCCTCCGCCTGACGGCGTCGGGCTTCTAACACTCTCGTTAGTAATTCCGTACTTACCTCCCTTGATGCACAATGTACTATTTTTTTATGTAATACATTCTTTAATGCATGTTATTTTAATAAGATGTATTATTATACTGTTTTGAAAAAATAAGTCCACCTGAGTTTCTTACTGGTTCTTCTCAGGAACGGCGTAGGGTTTTAACCAGTAGTAGATTTTTTTCTCTCTCTTGATAATGTCAGACGATTCGAAAGTGCTTATTAATAAGCTTACTTGAATAAAGAATAGTTTGACTTTGACTTTACAATTGACATATAGAACACTTTCGCCAAGAAAAAAATAATGATTATTTTTCAATAATAATGTTATTGTAAAATCTGTTTCCAATTTTTAAGTTCAAGTTTCAGAGAAATGCAATGAAACTTTTTAATTTGAGTGCTTAGATAATATATTATATGTACCTATATTTTGTGGACATCTATATTATTGTCTATGCTCTTTTATGTTTTATCACCGGTAATAAAATCATGAAAAATAAAAAGAATATTAAAAATGCTCAAATACGTTCTAAAATCTAAAGGTGCATTCAAACCAAAAGAGCATTCGCTATTCTAACCCCTTCGTTCGTTACACAAAACGTGATTGGTTGATTTCGTAGAACGGGGGATAGAACAGCGAATGCTCTTTTTTGTTGGACGCACCTTCAGGGCATCAAATGACTAGTCCAATATTTATACTTTTGGCCTACTTGTGCTCTAGAAGAATATATTTATTAAATTACTTTCATAGGTTATAGGTTAGGTACTATAAAAATAAATAAATATTTTGGGACATTTTACACAAATCGACCCAGTCCCACTAGCGACAATAATAATATATTTAATACATAGATACATATAGATACTTAAATACATACACAGCCACGACCAAGGAACAAATATTTGTGATAAATAAATACGCAAATAATTCTCTCGCCGAGATTCGAACACGGAACCTCCAGCTTCGTAGGCTGGGTCACATTGCGCAGTTCTCAAAAACTTTTTAAGCAATTAAGAGACATTAACGATGGACTGCTTAATTTTTCTATGTGTTTGACATTATTTTGTAGGATTATGAATATTTTATATTAAATACTTATTCCGAATAATTAAGAAAGTCCACAATCTATAAATCTATAATTGTAAATAAACAGTCCAAAATTGAAAATATCATTAAACAAGTTGGTATTTAATAAAATAGGAAAACGGTAACTCACGCATTTAGTCCTAATAATTGTGTAAGTAAATACTTTTTGAGAACTGGATGCTCAGCCAAGTTGCCAATCGCTAGCGCTTAGTAGCGTATCGTAGTTTTCCCTCTCTGTTCCCTCGCCTTTCATTTACGATTGACGATTAAGCGTTAGCGATTGGCAACTTGTCTAAGCACCATGCTCAACTAGACTACGGAGGCTGAAAACGGTTAACATTAAAAATCATCCATTTTATTTGCTCGCCACTTTACTGCTGACAGTGCTGACTCATCGCTACATTTTCTGCCCTTAAAACGTCCTAAGTCTTTTTGTACTACGAAGCCTCATACAATTTTCTACACATCATAATCTTAGCTTAGGAATTCCTTATTCTTTTACCCTTAAAGTCGATTTTGGCTTATCAAGGTGATTTAGTATTTCCATTGTAAAGATATTAATTAGTGATTTTAGTATCTTTATTCGACTACCTGTTTTTTTTAATTTGAATGGGTTTAAATGCTAGTGATGACAGGTCGAAGAATGGTACAGTCTTTGTCTTGTAGTTTGTGAAGTTGTTATATTATATTGGTTGGATTTCTTTAATATTGTGTTAAAATGTATGGGAGAACAGCTAATTATAAATATTATATGTCATATACATTAGTTCAGATGACTCAAAGGAGCCACGCTGCTGTTGCGTCACCTTTTACAATTTGTTTTAATTATACTTTTCTTTTTTACATATTTTTTTTTCACATTTATTAATTTTAGTTACATGACAATCATGTCATGACGCATTGGTTTGTAATCTTTTAGTGTTTTTTTTAAATAATAAAGTCGTTAATTTATTATTTTTCTCAAAACCTTAATACAGAGTGGTACGACAGAATGCTATCCCAGCTGAAAATAACCACTTCGCACAACGCATCAGTATTGCGATACAGCGAGGAAATGCCGCCAGCGTCCTCAGTACAATGCCACAAGGGCCAATCTTAGATATAGGTTAGGTTAAGTAGATTAGTTAAATTTAATCTATGTTCATAAATTGTAGTTTTGAAATATGTTTTTTTCTATTTGCTATAAATTTAAGGAAAGCGTATTTAGGTCCAGTATAACTCCACTCTACGAAATTCGTTCGTTACACAAAACGT
>JALPQI010005020.1:0-71837 GCA_025490895.1 Thaumatotibia leucotreta | reverse complement strand
TCCTATGAACTATGGGCTATAAACACGAACTAAAGATACGCACTCCCGTCACTCCCGCGTAAAAAAAAAGACACGGGTATACTCGCCCGGCGGTGATAGCTGGGTACTTAGACAAATTGCCAATCGCGCTTAATCGTCAATCGTAAACGAAAGGCAGCTAACTGTCTTTGTCGCACTAATGTGAAAGAGAGACAGAGAGGGAAAACTACGATACGCTACCAAGCGTTAGCGATTGGCAACTTGGCTAAGCATCCAGATAGCGGGGCGAGTATCGCCGTGTCTCTTTTATTTACACGGGAGTTCGTATCTTTTGTTCGTGTTTATAGCCGATAGTTCATAGCTTAGTAGGTCGCGGTGAGACCAGTGCCTTAAAACTTTGAGAGATTAATCTTGGAACTGGATTAGATTGTGATTCGCTTTCCTGGTACATTGAAGGCAAAGAGGTTATAACAAATTTTAATATTACTAAGTGATAGTTCATGAATAATTTAAACGCGTTTCATAAATCAACGTTATAAACACAAACTCTGTATTGTAGTTACTAGATTGATGGATATTTCTTAAATAGTATGACGGATATGATATACAGTGTGTAAATCTAATACGGGCGATCAATTAAACCAGGCATGGGATTCATTAGTGTTATCAAGGATTACAAGGTTTTTTTAAAGTTATACTCTTAATTATGACCCCACAGATTTTTTTAATATTACCGGAGCAGCAATTTAGGTACGAACATTTGTTATGGTTGATATGGCAGTTATGTCATCTGGTTTTGAAAATAGCTGTCAACGAGTGTTTAACTCGTGTATGTTGCTCTACATTGCGCGCCGAATTACTTTGTATGGAAAAATTTGTTGCTCTAATTTTAAGTAAAAGTTATTTGAATGTACTTATTATGTCGTAAAGTAACACCCGTTAAGAGCTTCGCCCGTATTAGACTTACATCTTGTATGTCATTATGTAATGTACGGACAGTTGGTGGCACGTGTCACAGGTATCAATGGAGTTGACTTAGTAGTTTTTTATGATTAAACGAATTAATTTACCCCGATTTTTGCATACTTTAAAGTATAAACTGGAAAACTATTCATATTATTTTTTGATGAGAATAGTATATGTTTTCTATAATGCTGTAAAAAAAAATATATTTTATTAAGCATTTCGTCATTGGCTCCCATCATGTCCCCTATTGGATCAGCGCCTGTATTTACTATTTTTGTAGGTGATACAAGATAATAAAACATCAATATATTAATGATTTTGAGCAACTTTTACTATGGGTCAAATATACAAATCAAGAAAAGAACCGACACTTCCATAGAAATGTGCTAAGATAAATTAACCAAAATGTATGGAACTATGGAAGCGTCGATTTTTTTCTTGAAATTTCATATTTGGGCCCGTAGTATGTTGTTCAAAACCATTAATAGATTCATGTTTTATTATTTTGCATCACCAATTTGATAAAATCCTGTATTATTATGTGAGCGGTCAAGGGTGGAACGTAATAGAGGCGAACAAATGCCAATATTTTTCTTACCAACCTACGTCGTCGAAACTAAAATAAGTACGAAACGTCCTTTTTATCACTACTTAAATACTTCCGCAAATAGCCGACGAGCACTTTGAGCGTGATTAACTCCTGCAACTAGGGCGTTGTAAAAGAAAAAGGACGGCGCCAAACTTCGAAGCGAGACGAAACTTTTCAAGAAATATTAATTTTAATACAGACGTGCCAAGAACGCCCGTACAGTCAGGTGCAAAAAATATGAATGCAAAGATTTCTGGAATTACCCAATATACAGCACCAGTCAAAAGTTTAACTTCACAGGACTTTGATATAAAATCTACTTTTTAAAACAATTTTCCGTTTAAGTTGTAAGATGTATTCATCATCATCATCATATCAGCCGAAAGACGTCCACTGCTGAACTTAGTCCTCCCCCAAAGATTGCCACAATAAGATGTACTATTATTTGAAAAAATAATCCCCTCCGAGTTTCATGCCGGATTCTTCTCGGTCAGTGGTGTAGGGTTAGAATGGGAATTAGGTTGTATTTTAGTCAGTTTAACGATTCAAATATGTTTTTTGCCAGTCCTATTTGATTAAAGAATCCTATTTTACTGATTTTCATACAGTCGCCATCAGATATATCTGAACTGTCACGGTGAATGAACTATGGGCTATAAACACGAACGAAAGATACGCACTCCCGTGTAAAAAAAAAGAGACACAACGATACTCGCCCGGCGGTGATAGCTGATAGATCGCCGTGTCTCTTTTATTTACATAGCAGTGCGTATCTGTTGTTCGTGTTTATAGCCGACAGTTCATAGCTTCGTAGCTAACGCCATGGCAATAGATTCCTGCCAGCATTTTTGTTAGCACCCTTCCGATTCAGTTGTAACGTTTTTGTGACGTGGGCTCTGAGCGACAACTTTTGTATTTGACGAGGCGTAGAAAAGATTAAATGTACTATGGCATCACCACAAAACTATAATACATAGTAGTAGCTGGTACTTCAATTTTAACTCCTAAGCATCAGTTCCGCTGGTCGAAGATCAACCACTGTACACAGTAAATAAATAAACATCTTGGGACATCTTTACACAAATCGACGTAGTCCCGCGGTAAGCCAATTAAAGCTTGTGATGTGGGTAACAGGCGATGATATACATAATAGATTTGTACGAGTGCATATAGATACTTAAATACATAGACAGCCATGACCAAGGAACAAATACAAATAAGGGGGCGCTCAAGTATTACGTAACGCTATTTTGGGGGGAGGGGGGGTCTCGTAAAACGATGCGTTACAGGGGCAGGAGGTGGGGCTTTAGGGTAAAAATGGTCATTTGAGTGTTACGTATCACTTAGAGGGGGGGGGGGGACGTCAAAAATCTTCAAAAATTGTGTTACGTAACACTTGAACGCTTCCTAATGCACTCGACGGGATTCGAACCCGGAACCTCCAGCTTCGTAGGCAGGGTCACTACCAACAACGCTACGGAGGCTGACAACTAGTCAACTACAGTAGGTAGTTGTACTGGTAAAGTAGGTTGTAAAACTTTTTCCGTTAATTTCCCTCAGAATATTCCTCAAAAGCGCTCGGAATATCCCTGAATCGAGTACGCAGTTAATCGAGAATGGCAATTACAGTCTGACGGTTCCCTTTGAAATACGCTGAGACTTTTCCAAGTGGTTAGCTATTTTAGGCAGTGGTCTCACAGCGAGCTACTAACTAAGCTATGAACTATATTATACTGGCAATGTCTATAAGAGGAGTTCTCAAAAAGTTTGTACACAATAGGGATGATGACTGTAGTTAAAATAAATTATTTAACATTATGCACGACATAATACACGAAGAAATTATTACTAAGGTGTAGATTGCAGTAATTTTTGTAAAGAACTTCTATTCAATACATAGAAAGAACTTGAGTAGGTCATTTGGCAGTACCCAAACGTGACGTCACTTTTGAGTATTTCATATAAAATTTCATAGTGGTGATCGTTTTGACAGTTCGAAAAAAGATGCTGATTTGACTTGCCAGTCATCATGCCTATTATTAGCGCTCTTAATTGTGTACAAAGTTTTTGAGAACCATAAATATAAATAAACGGTCCATTTCCAAATGCCTCTATTTTCGAGATATCGCTATTTCGCTTAGCAGTTCATAGCTTAGTAGCCCGCGGTGAGAACAGTGCCCGAGTCGGTTAAGAAAGTGAAGGCGTCTGGCAGCGAGGCGCGCCCGTATGTTTCGCGTGCCTTAATTTTCCGAACAATCTCTATTAGGCATCTAATCTGTAGTGACGGGAAAGTCAAGTACAGTCGCAATGAAATACCTACGAGGGAAGGGAAAAAATTTAACAGCGGATTTCTCAACACATCACATCATCAGTCTGTGATAGTCCACTGCTGGACGTAGACCTCTCCTATTAACTATGCGTATAGACGCATTAGGAGGTAAATGCCCATAATCGCCACGCTGGGCAAGCGGATTGGCGATCGCAGTAATGTATCTACTATGATGACGCTACTTATATCAATCAATATTTTATCAAATAACGGTTTTTACACTTCAATCCCTTAGTCGACTCTTACGACACCCGCAGGAGGAGTTGGGGTGGTGACAAATGTATTCTTACATTTCTTACTGCCGTCACCAAGGGCAATTTCTCATCAGTCATACTTAAACATAACATAACGTATAGGCCATCATCATCATTACTTAAGAGCTACGCTCTTGTCGGTGGTGTAATCGCCATTCCTCTCTATTCTGTGCTAGCCTTTTGACATCTGAGTACGACTCGACAGCTACTTTTTCCTTTAATTGGCTGAGGTATGTAATTTTTGGCGTTCCTCTACTACTCTTGCCCTCGATCTTCCCCTCTAGGATATCCTAGAGGGGAACGTATAGGCCAACGGTGCAAAAACTTTTATAATGACGGAACGTTATCAGAATCTGAAATTTTGGACGGAGCGTCAAATAAGAAATATAAATGGGCATTTTTACTTTTTGGGGTAAGTAGTAAAGTACCCAATTAGCGCGAAGTTAAAAAACCTTCATTTAGCACTAAATCTTGGTTTTGGTGTACATTTGTTTATAAGCCATATTATAACATAAAAACGCCGATCGAGTTTAACTTCCTAAAGATATTGTACTTAATTGTCGAAAACTGAAATTAAGGTTTTTTTAACTTCGCGCTAATTGGGTACACCAAAAAGTAAAAATGCCCAAATTATTAATTGGGTATTCTTTACTAAAAGCGTAGTTACATAGACAGCCGCACAAGTATATTTTATTCAGCGTACGTAGCCTAGATGGTAGTTACCCTGCCTACGAAACTGGAGTTTCCGGGTTTGAATCCCGGCGAGGACATTGTGTATTTATTAATCACGAATATTTGTTTTATGGTCGTGGCTGTCTATGTTATGTATAAAAGTATCTACATATATCGCTTGGTATCCACATCACAAGCCTTAAATTGAGCTTACCGTGGGACTAAGTCGATTTCTGTAAGATGTCCCAAGACAATTATATTATCTACTTATTTATATTGTTGGAAACAGAAGAATGTTCAAGGCCATAGTGGCAAAAAGCGGATAAAACAGCTTTTATTTTTACTTTCTCTCGCAGTGTTCCTACGGAATAAGGAATTACGCACCTTTGACGTTAACCACTAGAATAGAGTTATAAGTTTTATAAAAACTATGTATAATAAAGACGGTACAGTAAAATAACTGATGTCCCAAATCCTGATTCATTCAAACCAACTTTCTCCAGGAAAACGCCAAACAAAAATAGAAAACGGAATATAAAGCAGCCTCATCGATTAGGAAATGTGTCCTCGTTTGATTCTAAGGAACGACGCCATAATTCTCACTAATAAGTGTTCTTCCCTATGTTTTTAAGTATGTATGGCCGCGTGGTGACGGCAGTAAGAATAAATTTGTCACCACCCCAACTCTTCCCGCGGGTGTTGTAAGAATCGAATAAGGGATTGAAGTGTAACTGACCAATCTTTGGCAGCAGCGTCAATCGTCATCATAGTGGGGTTGTCAATCGGACACATTACTGCGATCGCTAACCCGCTTGTCCAGAGGGGCGATTATGGGCATTTACCTTCTAATGCGTCTATACGCATAGTTAATAAGAGAGGCCTATGTCCTGCAGTGGACTGAGATAGGCTGATGATATATTGTTAGGATGTATCTGGGCCAATCAACTTTTCTATCGACACTCGGTAATGTAAAGACTGCCCTAGACCTTAAACCTTCGTAAAAGCAAAAAAAAAGTGATACTTAATAGTGAGGATTTTTCGGAGTTGTCGGTCAAATAAACTTAAAAAAACTTAAAATTTAAAGTAGTACAAAATGACTTGAATAACTACAAAATTGAGTTTTCGTGGTATTTTCTGTCTTTGTTTATTGATAAGAACAACAAAACGGACGAAATTTCACTTTATTTTTAAATTAAAAATTTAGAAGTTTTTTTTATGTTTATTTGACCGACTACTCCGAAAAATCCTCAATATTAAGTATCACTTTTTTTTTTCTTTTACGAAAGTTTAAGGTTAGAGCAGTCTTTACATTACCAAAAATTCTTGGGATATGTTTTATTTTTTTTATTTACGTACATTAATGCTATTTTGATGCGTTTTTAGCGTAAAAAATTTAATTTCGTATTTTTTTATCCTACTTGTATCAAAGTGAGGACGCAATTTTTTTTGTCAGTAAATGCTTTATTTGTAGTAATACTTTTACAAAAAGAAACTAGTTAAATAACCCAACAGTTTTTTTTATTAATAAATTTCTTCATCCCAGAATTTCTCAAAAAAAATTTTTCAAAAATTCATAACTCGAAAACTACAAAAAATCGGCTAACATACATGGGGTATATTCTGATAGCTCATGACGTGAGGAATCTAAAAAAAATTTTTTGACGTCAAGGTTTGGACCACCCTGTATTTTGTCCCTTTACGCAGATGACAATTTCATCAAGTTTGCTAAAAAAATGCTTATAAATTGTACAAGCGTTAGGCCTCACACAAGTTCACATCGATACATTTAGGTTACAACTGTTTTTAATTGTAAATATGTGTATAGTATTAATTGACGTACATTTGTAAGTTCATGAAAAGTAACGCAGTAGACAGAAAATAACGAAAGTTGATGTCGATCGAAAAGTTGATTGGCCGATCTATCAATCTATTATATTCACAACACAAGCCTTAATCGGGCTTACCGTGGGAGTTGTGGGATTAGCGTTGAAATTATCCAAATATTATATTTTGATGAAGTGTCGTTTTCAGGAAAAATACTAAATCGTCGGCTGATCTCAGCTTACATGAGGCGCCATAACTTGGGTATTATGTCCAATTAAAAAATGTGACTAACGTTGTAATTTTACATAATTACAATATTTAACAAGTTTTCTTCAAGAAAGATTGTACAAGGAGCAAAATGATTCAATGACGAAGCATTTGATTGGCAGCTTTTGTATTTTACATGGAGTAGAAAAGATAATGATCACAGAAACATTTAAAAAGCACCAGACATATTCGAGAAGTACTAACAATACTAAACTTCAATCACTGAGGAAAATTTGTTAAGCTTTAAATACAGTGTGTAAATCTAATACGGGCGATCAATTAAACCAGGTATGGGATTCATTAGTGTGAACATGGATTACAAGGTTTTTTTAAAGTTACTCTTAATTTAGACCCCACAGAATTTTTTTAAGATTATCGGAGGAGCAATGTAGGTGCGAACATTTGTTATTGTTGATATGGCAGTTATGTCATCTGCTTTTGAAATTAGCTGTCAACGAAGGTTTATCTCGCGTATGTTGCTCTACATTGCGCGCCGAATTATTTTGTATGGAAAATTTTGTTGCTCTAATTTTAAGTAAAAGTTATTTGAATGTACTTATTATGTCGTAAACTAATACCCGTTAAGAGCTTCGCCCGTATTAGACTTACACCCTGTATAACTTGTAACTCCGCATATCTGATACTGCAGTCTCGTGTTTCTAATAGGCAACAGTCGATTACTATCATCTGACCGAACGCTTGTTACTGGCTAACGAAATTCGAACCAGCGAAACACAATAGCAACTCTACACATGCAAATTCGGAGATAACTTAAAAAGGACTTAGTATCAAAATTATATCTAGGTCTTTAACAGTAGCTGTGATTTAGAGAAGTGTCAAAGTTAGGAGACAAGCTAATTGCAACTGCAAGTTTAATTCCCACGCGTCCATCGGATATCTAAATCAATAATTATAGTTCCGTATTTCGATGAAGCTGTCAGATTTAAGTAGCATTTCCATTACAGTTCAAGACGCGAACAGGACTGGAGTAATAACGTCAAGGGAGTCTTGACCAAAATATCTGTGTAAAACGTGAGAGACACTTCAGCAACACTGTGACAGTTGAATATCAGGATGGCCGGCCTGTTAGCATGTTCATCAGGATGGCCGAGCTGTAGGCTTCATTATTTAACTCACCTGCAACTGTTTGCTAAACGTCGCGTCTCTAGCGTCCAGTGTCTTCAACGTATCCTGAGCAGCGGTGAGATTCGAGCAATAGTCCCCGTATAACAGGAGTCTCTCTCGCCACGTTAGGAAGACGTCGGCGAGCCGCGGGCCTCCGTGGCGAGCTTCAGCTGACGGAGCAGGCCGGAGTGGACTATCAGGATGGCCGAGCTGTAAGCGTAATTATTAAACTCACCTGCAACTGTTTGCTAAACGTCGCTTCTCTAGCTTCCAGTGTCTTCAACGTATCCTGAGCAGCGGTGAGATTCGAGCAATAGTCCCCGTATAATAGGAGTCTCTCTCGCCACGTTAGGATAACGTCGGCGAGCCGCGGGCCTCCGTGGCGAGTTTCAGCTGACGGAGAAGGCCAGAGTGGACTATCAGGATGGCCGAGCTGTAAGCTTTATTATTAAACTCACCTGCAACTGTTTGCTAAACGTCGCGTCTCTAGCGTCCAATGTCTTCAACGTATCCTGGGCAGCGGTGAGATTCGAGCAATAGTCCCCGTATAACAGGAGTCTCTCTCGCCACGTTGGGAAGACGTCGGCGAGCCGCGGGCCTCCGTGGCGAGCTTCAGCTGACGGAGCAGGCCGAAGTGGACTATCAGGATGGCCGAGCTGTAAGCGTCATTATTAAACTCACCTGCAACTGTTTGCTAAACGTCGCGTCTCTAGCGTCCAATGTCTTCAACGTATCCTGGGCAGCGGTGAGATTCGAGCAATAGTCCCCGTATAATAGGAGTCTCTCTCGCCACGTCAGGAAGACGTCAGCAAGCCGCGGGGCTCCGTTGCCGGGAACGCAGGCCTCCGTGGCGAGCTTCAGCTGACGGAGAAGGCCGGAGTGGATGTCGTGAAGTTCCTAGGGGAAAGTATTCGATTAGTCTAAATTGTTTTGTCCAAAAATATATGACATGAGTAAGACATTTTTAGACTAATATTCCATTACATCGCCTCTAAAGTTAGATACAGTCACGTTTATGACATATGTGTACACTTTGGAACTTATTACGAAAGAAGAAGGTTTATTTGAATACAGTAGTCAAGATATTTATGTTGGCAACCGTACAAATGTCTTCCTAATCAAAAATGCGATTTGTAAGTGTCGGGCATAAATAAATGAATAAAGATTTTTTTGAATTTAAATCATCATAGCTGTTCACAATAATATCGCCTTCATCGCCTGACAATGAAAACTCACGAAAACTGACCCTACTCTTAGCAGACCCTTTTAAGATCAGAACTGAGGTACGAGTTTTATTTCAAGTATCATCAAACAATATGAAAACAAAAGTACCTATCAAGTTTCGCAGATTGCTAATGTAATTTTATATACAGTCGCTGTCGCTATGTCATGATTAATTGAACATTACAAGGTAAAATACTGTAATTTCGTTAGTTTCGAATCTACTAATATTTTTACGACTTACATTAATCACTTTTCAGAAAGTCTCCACAAGTTGAAGCAACGCATTAAATTTATTTTCCATTAATCTATATTGCTTTCTATAAATAAGACATTTCTTACTACAAAATCAATGTTAGTGCCTCTCCCTAATGTATTCCCAACCCGGCCGAGAAACTCAATGGGATTACATCTGCATATGACAACACAAAGGATGTCGCCTAACAGATATAATAGGGTAGTGTTTAACGAAACCGCATTTTTGATAATACCACGAAAACGAACTTCTTAAAAACATCCGAAGAGAATACTGAGTATCTTCATAAATACGGGTTCCGGGAAAATTATCTCAAATGTAGATAAGATATTTTTACCCGAGTGAGGGAAGCATCACAATTTTAGCCGTATATACGATGGATCTTATGTATTTAGCAATAAAGTTGACAGTTAACAGCGCGGAAGATGGTATAGATGGAAACTTAACTATAGATCTTGGTATGTGTATGGTATGTTAGCTTATATAACTTTGTATAAGGCATTTGATGTTTCGTATTAGAATAAAGAAGTAAGTAAATTAGGGTTTGCAAATATTCGAGTTTCAGGTATTCGAATATTCGGTTTTTTATATTGAGATCTTCGAATAGTTTTCAGAATATATATTTTTTTTAAATTGCGTGTAAAATGACTTTATATCACATATCATTAGTGCTCTAAAATGCGTTTAAAAATGATAGGAAATGACCAGCATTACATATTACAATAAGTTTAATCATGGGAGCTTTTTTATCTGTGGTAGGTAAAATTTGTACCGAAAAGTTAACATTGTAGTACAGATTTCTGTAAGGCAATGAGTTAAAATTTGGAACAGCTGTCAAAATTCAAGCGGGTCACTATTCTAGTATACGGATATCAAGAGATATTGACATGAAATGTCAAATCAGTCTTCTCAATACTTGTATAAACCGCACAGCATTCGATCTCGACTATCTCGAGTAATATCAGAAGGCCGAGTGTAGGTAATAACTTATAAAAAACAAAAGTGTATGAAATTGACGATGAAAACGTAAACGCGATCGAGACGTTTTTTTATAAGTTATTACCTACACTCGGCCTTCTGAATAGGGAATTCATTTCACTGTTTTCGATTAAAAACACAAGCGATCTAAAGGAGGATTTAATTGCCGCCATTATGTTTGTTGATATTTTGCATGTGAAAACTTGCATGTCAAGTACATTTTAGTTGGAAATGTGATTAGTAGTCACTCGGCGTATGTGTCGACAGTAAAATCAAATATTGGCGTAGGTACAAAGATACTTCAAGTAGAATAAGTAAAAATGCAGGTAATTTTACGAGGTTGATTCACACAGCCAGCGATATGTCAAAACTAAAAGTGACATACCCAGTCAACTCCTGAACTCTATTGTATTTCTAACGTGACTAAATGTTAGTTGAATCGAATAAACAAGCAAATCCAACTTCCATCAATAGTCCGAGTAACTTCACGAAGTATAAACTGTACAATGCGATTAACAGGCGCTTCTACAGTCACGCCTATAAATATGTAAACATTTAAAGCTTTATACTAAAGCCACAAGGATCAAAATCGTTAGCATATTACGAAGCCGCCCGTGTGAACTTCGTGTTTGGTACAATAGCGCTTAAGTTATAGAACCAGTGTTATATCTCTGTTCGGCGACCGACTCTTGACTTAACTAGGAACATAGTGACTGATAGGAAGTTCCTAGCAGTCATGGCGATTACGTTTAGGTAGATTAATTATCGACAGCTTCGAGTCGGCCTGTTGTCAAATCGTTGGCTTACAATAAAAACAGTCACTAAGTACTCTTAGCAACCTCGTATGGCACTATTGTATGAAAAATGAGATCAAATTACAGCTTTAGCTTTATTTCTTTTCACTGAAACGTCCGAATCAAGTCTCAGCCATATGGTCGATTGGAGAATTTTACCTATATTTTTTTATTTTAAATACATAATTACATATATGTGTAAATTTATAAATAAGCATGATGACTGGCAAGTCAAATCAGCATCTTTTTTCGAACTGTCAAAACGATCACCACTATGGAATTTTATATGAAATGCTCAAAAGTGACGTCACGTTTCAGTACACTGCCAAATTACCTACTCTTTTAAGTTCTTTTCAGTTTATTAAATAGAAGTTCTGAACAAAAATTACTGCAATCTACATCTTAGTAATAAATTCTTCGTGTATTATGTCGTGCATAATGTGAAATAATTTATTTTGACTACAGTCATCATCCCTATTCGCGTCTTTTACTATATATGTTAGTAAAAGAAGAACGGATAGCAGGCTATGTCGCGGCGATTTACTGTCGCTTTAATCAAGCGCTAACCCTACAGCATGTTACCCAGAGAGCGTTGTATGCGTAGTACAAAGCAACACTGACTAGACTTGACCCTTATTACAATGCCCGTAACGTGTACAAATGGTCACTGTACTGTGCTGCAATTTTACAGCTTTGTTTGCGCTGAAGCAAGCAGAGGCGCAATATAAACAGTGGCTGCACACCGCTTGTATACGGCCACGGAGTACTGGACAGAACAGAGTAACGATTTTGGTGTTCTCGGTAGCCTGGGGGCCCATGCATATATCATGCGAGGTTTATTTGTCTATTTATTGACCCCCTCCCTCCCCCTGGTGATGTCTGTTTAGGTAATTGGTTGATTTCTATACGTAGAGTGAACTTTAGAATAATTGAGCGTTATATCCATTTATAAAAACCGACAAAATCCCCAAAAACCCAACAAAATACGCAAAAAAAAAAAAAAATAATAACCACGACTATTTCCATACGTTATGGTTACGTGATTTTTCGCATATCGTATGCGATTACAGAATGGCATCTAGGCTAGGCATGCTGTAGATCTATATTTTGGAGATACTTTAGCAAAAATCATCTCATAGCTGCATTCATAAATCCTAATTTTCGAACACAATCTACTCTAACCTCGTCCTGCCCGACATACTTAGGTTGCTCTATTGAAATGTGAACTAAATATAGTCGCTTTTCCTTTGTTTTACGTTTTACATACAAGAAAATAATTTTGAGTGTAACCTCAACCTAAATAAGCTTCATTCATAATTTGACAATTATCTACAAACAAATATAACATGGAAGCCGCACGTCATACTAAATTGTCCTTCAAAAACGGTTCTGAATTTTAGTTGACAAGTGTCACCCCCCTCTTCAATGCATCACGCAAATGAATTTCAATACCAACCTATAAAAACTTAAACCGCCTTTTAAAAATAGTTGTAATTGGCCCATCAAAGTTTTGATTGGCTTATTCTATAAACATTTGTCAAAGATGTTGAGCCGAAATATGCGCGGTGTTAAGAAAAGCGCTATGTTTTGCCCATCTTGGCACAATTGAACAATTGGTTTTTTTGAGCATTTTTGAGCTGGCGTTAGACGTCTATTCGCAGACAATAATCGAATATGTCCTTCAGGACTCACAAAGGGCAGGACAGATATGATTAAGTTAAATTGCAGCTACTCTGTCCCGATTCCGTACTCGGGCCGGCACTGACCGATGACCCACAAACGGCTAGTGGTTGCGGCGATAGCGATACATCACATGGCCGTATTTCAGAAGTGGAAATTTCACGTACGGCGAAGGAAATTTATGTTCATTCTGTAATTTGTCATAGTGACAACGCCCCCAGCGGGTTTCATATTGATTGTCACAGTGATAAAATAGGAAATAGGATGCAAGTTGATTTACCTTGAACCGTCGGTTGATAACCAAAACTCACTAAATGGGTGAAACAACAATTTTTAAACAACAATATCTGAATAAAAATCTGAATATTACAAAACTGAATAAGTTTTGTATAATCTCACGCTAATTGTGTAAGTGAAAATCCCCATAATAAAGATTAAAATTGGCTTCGAATTTTATAAAACATAATTAGATAAGCCCATTAGTTAAAAATTAATCCCTCGTTAACAGTATTTTTCAGATAAGCTTTAGTCCTATTTTTACATGACTTGAGAGAAATATTTTTATCGACGTATACTTTTATATGGGGATTGAAAAGAAAGCCCTTAATTATATGTATATTGACCAGTTAAAGCAACGTGAAGTCGACCCCTTTAGCGGGGTGAATGTAACCAACCAGCCCCGGTCAGGTCCCGACATTTAAAGGTGCGGTTAAACTAAAAGAGCATTCGCTGTTCTAACCTCCCACTCTACGAAATTCGATCGGTACACAAAACGTGATTGGTTGATTTCGTAGAACGGGCGCTAGAACAGCGAATGCTCTTTTGGTTTAAACGCACCTTAACGCGCTTTTTTTCCAGTTACTTTATTTTTTAGCCTGATTCACAAAACTAAATATAAACAAGGTGGAAGTACTAGTACGTAACATGTTAACAGAGAATAATCATTTGAATCACGTTATTGCTCATATGTAAAATCTACATAAAGTATTGTTATGTGTTTTGGAAGAGGAGTTTGTTAGTTTTGTTAAATAGTATTTATTTTATAGGGTGACAATATCAAAATTTCTCAAAATTGCAAATTTTCTTAGTCAACTCCATTATACGAGTAAGCGTCAGGTGCTTTATCGTATCGATGGCAACACTCAAGCTATGATGATGAGTATTAGTACAGCGTCGGGTACTTCCACCTTAATGATTCCTATACATTGCAATCAAACCCATATTTAAAATTAAGAGATTTTTTTTATTCCTTCGTAATGTAAATCCTATTAATCGTTTCGGTTGCCAAGCGACGATTGGTACCTATAAAAGTTGCGAAAACTGAGTGCCCAGGTTTAATCCCACAGCTCTCACCGATGACCCAAAAACGGCAATTCAACGCCGATATCGGTATACGTACTCGCACATTCGGAAGTTGACGAGTAACTTTACAAGCTACGGGTAAAACTACTCGTGCATACACTCGGCAGGGAATGCTATTTCGACTTTGTTTTATTCAAAGCAGCGATTTAAAGTCAATAACACAGGTCAGGCTGACATTTTCATAGAAAATACTGGAAACATGAAAATTTTAAATATTTAGTGAAATATTTATAGAATGGGTGGAATCATTAAAAAATCTGCGTGTACAGGCATTTCCCTTAATGTATCATTAAATAATTTAAAAAATAATCATTAGATCACTTTTTAGAGGCCAAAACGGCTTTTTTTTATCATGACTCGTAGTACTTAGTAATGTTACTTACATGTTTTTGCATTGGATGAGAAATTCAGTGATATTCCAATATGATTTTATAAAAAGATTCTATGTATTTCAGTAATTATATGCATTTTAGTTTGCTTGATATCATTTTTAGTGACGATTAACTCCACTTTTGGCGATTTAAAAAAACAGATAATAGACGACGGAGAAGTCTATAATGTAAAGGATTAAAAAATATTGCCTATTAAAAATTAGTGTTAATATTGTTTTATAAGTTATTGTTCAATTACATTGATTCTTTGATTATAATCTGAAACACCGAGCCGAACACTAGGGCTCCATCCGAGCGGAGCCTGCATGGAAGAGCAGAAAACAACAAAACATATTCTTCTAGAACATAAACAGGTAGAAGTATACATACAAGAGTAGGTACAGTCGAGGAATTTAATTTCCTATCCATTTCGTACCTTGTCACAGTGACAATCAATATGAAAGCTGCTAGGACTGTCATATTATAGCTACTATGACAAGGTACGAAATGGGTAGCAAAGCAATAGTACATTACTACGTCACTTCATGGCCGAGGTATGTACAATGCATTTCTCAAACATGCAATGAAATGAAACAAAAAAATGTATATTCTTTCTAAGAAATTATAAGTCAACTACATAACTAAGTTTTTGAAACACAACAAAAGTCAAATACGACACCGACACCTCATTTTTTTTTTAAGATTGACCTGTTTGAAAGTTGCAAATTTTTACTTTCAAAATGCGGTATTAGACGACGCGTTCGGTTGGGTCCAATTAATCGCATGCAGTGATCGGGGCCGACGGATCGCGCCGATTGTATATTTATCTTAAATTATATAATTTAAATACCTAATTATAACTGCAAAAATTTGCCAATCATTTTTTTTTATACTAATATTACTTACAGATAATTATTGGCTAAAAGCCAAGATGCCAGGTCACAACCCTGATTTCAAAAGAAAATTAAAAAAGAGGCACTTGCCGGCCTAGGCCGGCAACGAGGTACTTCCCGGCCACTTTTTAGGCACGTAACTACAATATTTCATTGCATGTTTGAGAAAATTAAATTCCTCGACCGTACTTAGGGACTCCAAACACACTAAAAGACGCATTAAGCAACCTGAAACAGAATAGGTGGAATGGTTGGAATAGGGCTACCTCGCTTTCAAAAAAAGCCCGATGGATGTCGAGTTGCGGAAAAAGCCCGGTTAAACTAACTAACTAGGGCTCCATAACACTCGTCGCTCGCGGGCTGCACCACGTCTAGGTATAAACGGGAAATGATCAAGGCATTCTGTCAAGCTCATTAGCCGCGATGTGTGGAGCTTGCGGCTGGCAGGAGTGGCATGTGTGGTGTGTGGAAGACGCGTTCGGGTTGGGTTTACCGGGAATATGATAATAGCAAATGCAAAGTTTGAGCGTCAAAGTTGTTAACATGAGTCAAGTTAAGATCGTACATAATTTATCAATGTTTGGAAAAGATTTTTATTCTTTATTTATAAATCTGTAGAATTTACCTCATTGGCAGCGGGAATGCACATATTTTTTGACATGTATAGCTACATATATTATTTAAACTATAATATTTATGCAGGCTGTCACAAAAATGGCGATATAAGATGACACGAATGTAGTAACGAGTTTTATTTTATTTACTATGGGACCAAAACATGAAAACCCAAGAAAAAAAATCCACGCTTGCATTTATTTTGGTCAACCTATCTTAGAATTATTTTATTTTCTTGTGTTTTATCTTGTACTCGTACAGTCAAGTGCAAGAATATGAATCTAAAGAATCCGCTTCTAAATACATTACGACGTTCTTATTACACAGAAATAAGGTGCATATTTTTGAGCATTTTTATATACATCTTATTTTGCCTTTGACTGTATCACCATTTTCGTAGCACCCTGTATAAGATTAACATTTCAAGAGTGACCTAAAGCAAGGAAGCCTGTGGTCTAAGTCCAATCTAACATAGTGCTCAACCGAGTTATAATCTAGTCCTCTCAGGCTAGCTTAAAGCTCCCAACCGCCGCAAAATGGCCCAGTTCACTGATCCTGCCCCGAGGCAGGTCTGTCCGTTTCGGATTCCGGAATCGGAAACGGACAAAGTTTATTCGAATAACGGATAATATCCATGAATAAGTGAGTTCATCTCATTGTTTCTCTAATTTATTCTACTGCATAATTATACTGCACTATTGGAATTTCTAAAACAAAATAAATTATAACTTTTTTAACAGGTTTTTAAGTAATCCTTTAACAGGAACCCCATACTGACATCCCACGGCCACGACCGATGCTATTAATTGGCTATGTGAAGTTTTCTGAAGGTATGAATATTCTATTTTTTTCCTGATATCTGTCGTCTTAAGGCTCAAGAAAATTTATTTTCATTTTCTATAAATTGTTAATAATCTTTTTTTAAGTGAGTGAGGTTACATTTGTTCAGTTTAATGGATTAATAGAGCCTAATGCGTTCGTCCGCAATCACTTCATCCATAAAACTGCACAAATGTCAACTCACTCACTTAAAAAAATATTGTTCACAAATTTTAGGACATAAATATAAAAGAACCGCATTTTCATGAACCTTAAGACGACGGCTATCAGGAATAAATATAATATTCATACCGTCAGAAAACTTTACATAGCCAATTTATAGACTTCCAAAGATATCCGGCACAGTCAGAGCACAAGTATGTATAGTCAACTACACATACTGTTATAATAGTTTAACTTACAACAGTATTTATGTTGTGTGGTGACGACAGTAAGAACAATCTTATATCGCTGCCCCATTGCCCCAATATTACAAGGTTCTATGTTGCTCTTTTATCCACTTGAATTTAGAACATTGTCACACTTCCCTATAGTCCAGATTTAATTACTTACCCCGAATATGTAACATAGAACCTGGTTCTATCGTGTAATATTAGGGTAGCGATATCCTAACATAGATAGGTAATAGGGGAGGCCTCTGTGCAGCAAACTAAAATGCTGATGTTGTGCAATAAATAAAACAGTGTTAAGTAATCCTTGATTTAATTTCGTACACGAATTAATATCGTGCATCGTATTATCCCCTGTTCATTATCCAGAATATTCCAGGCACATTAATTTAATGTTTAAACGGCTATCGTTTTACGCTGATTACGATGCACATGGGCTAATTTGAGCCGTGTAATGCGAAATTGTTTCCATACTCGGGAAATAGGTCATTGTTTATTTAGGAGGCGAAAATGATACGTTCCGGTCCGAGGGCTGGGAAGTAAATTATAATACTGCCTCGCGAGAGTTCCACGCAAATGCGAAAATTACTATTTGTTTAATGCGAAATATCGCCGCTGTTGGTTGAGTAAGTATCTACTCAACCTCGTATCTGAAACACTCGCTTCAGGGAAATAACACCCGTATTCAGAGAGAAAGAAAGCTGATAATCCGATGAATTGATTGCCGCAGATCCGAGACTGAGTAAATATTGCGATGGCATAGTAATTGTTTGTGCGGATTTATTGTCGCTGTTAATACCGTTCCGTTCACGACGAGAAAAATGACACGTTTTGTTGAAGTAGGTAAATAGTATACACACGCTCAATAAATATGCTCCATAGATGGGTTTCTGTTGAAACGGGGTCATAATACCTCTTACAAAAAAATACTATGTGGAATATACCAGAACAAAATAATTGATTGTCCGAAGGATTTTTTCAACAAGTAATCAAAATCATGGTAACAAGTGTAATTAAACAGATGATACTGTTAATGAATGCATAATCTCACAGTGTCAGTCTATCGGTTTATTGCGAACATTATACGCGTAGTTTAAAATTATTCATGTGTAATGTAGTCAAGATAGAAATATTGTTATATTCTTCCTGTAGCTTTATGTAATAAACACATAATTTTCCTTAGTTACCCTCAAAGATAACAGGGGATTATATTTTTCAACATGTTTCCTCATAAAAGAAACAATATTCGTAAAATAAAATTCGTATCAGAACTTTTTACGCGTACCTAAGGGAACATACGATACGCGTAAAAGAGCGTGCGATACGCGTAAAAGAGCGTGCGACACGCGTAAAAGAGCGTGCGATACGCGTACAAGAGCGTGTGATACGCGCAAAAGAATGTAGGATACGCGTAAATACGCTTTCCATACGCGCAAGGGACACAATACGCGTAAAAGACAAAACTTGCTATTGCAAGATTCCATACTTCCGAGTTAATCCCCAAGATGGCTTCCCTCGTTCGGTCTCTATACTACAATCTCAATACATTTGTAACAAACTTATGATTGCACCGAAGCACTAGTATTTAAGTCCTAAGTCGGAGCCTACCTGGGATGCCTTTGATAAACTTTCTTCATTAGGACTATTTATATTTATTACCTATGAGTGTAGCACTGCGATAATGAACTTGTATTTAGAACTTGCGAGCTGAGGCAAGTATTAAATATATTTGGGGTTGCGAACTTCGACATTACATTACTATTATTGGTCTTGGGTTCGGTCCTTTACCTCCTGACGGCTGACATAATTAATACATAAGTATATAAAATGTACTTATAAATCCCCTTATTCATAAGCGTCTCCTAGTCGAGTATCGTTTGCCGTAATCGCTACGCTTGGCATGCAGGTTGGCGATCGCAGTGTCTCCACCGCACTTTAGGGATGCTGCTGCCTATCCTCCGGTCTTGGTCTTAGTTTTAGGACATACCCTGGTAAACTAGAGAGGCCGTCAAAATACATTTATTTTTCCACTTGACTGTAGAAGATGGCTTGAAAGCTAATGTATTGGAAACGCGTCGAAATACGTACTGTAGCCTTACCACGGTGTTGTCAAATAATGTTTACGTTCGCGTTACTCGATATATTGGTTTATTTAGCATATGAATGTTTAGACGGAATGTCGCCATGAGATAGACTATGTTGAATTTCCTCCCGCGGATGGTTCGTCTGTGGAGCTCCCTGCCGAGGTTTTACCGAAGAACCACAGTATGGGGTTCTTCAAAATAGGAGTGCACAAGTTCTTAATAGGTCGGCCACGCGCATGTGAAAGTTGTGACACCCCTGGGGTTGTACCCGTCTGTAGGCTACGGGGATCGCTTTCTATAGGCCGTGCATGACAAATGGATGAATATAACTCAATAACCGACATTTACGATAAATCTTTTTTAACCGACTTCAAAATCAACCGAGATGATCCCGTTGGTACCAAGTCGGGGTCCGATGGAGGGATCTTGGAGAAATTGCTTGAAGTCTTTTTTTTAAATTAGTATATAGTTTTGAAGCCCGAAGTTCAGGAACTTTTTGCGGAGCCAAATACCATTGTTACAAAAGCGACTTCAATGGCTCGGCCACATAGAGCGTATGGGAAGTGATCGAGCTGTGAAACATTTGAGGGAAAACCGACACGCCGACCGATCGGGCAGCCGAGATATCGTCGTGGATGCGGATCTGCAGGAGCTCCAGATTGAAGACTGGCGAGAAAACGCCGAGAACCGGAGTCAGTGGCAAACAGTCGCGTTGGAGGCCAGTAAGTTTTGCTGTTGAAACGAACGGGAAATCTATCTCGCGGCAAAATACTGTCGCAACTAGTGATGTGCCGTTACCGTAAATTACGAGAACAAAGAGAACTATCGGGTAACTTTCTCGGTAAAGTTCTCCGGGCGGGTAATTATGGAGAAAGTGTTTTAAGTTATTACTTTTTTCATATTATTTTTCCAGAATAGTACTTAATTTAGTAATAATAATCTGACCTGAAAATTACATAAACATGTGACTAGTGGAACTAGTTTATTACCAAAATTACGGTAAATTACCGGCGTAAATTACGGAGAACGTTCTCCGCGAATTTTCTCCAGAGAATTTTTACAACGCAAAATTGTATTTTTTTGTTATATAAATTATTATTGTTATTTTGATAAAATGGGCAATAATGGTTCATAATAATGCTTGCGGTATATGTATACATAAAATAAAATTAAAAACAGCGTTTTTCGTATGAATAAAATAATTAAATTCCACGAAATCATTAAGAAACAGAATACTTACCGTGAAATTGTATCTTGCAAGTTTCTTAAATAATTAGTTACATAAAAAAATAACAAGGACAATAAAAAAACGTTATAATTAAATGGTTTTTATACATTTACTATGGAAAATAAGGGAAACTTTAATTATAATGTCTGTCACGCAATTTTTTCCTCCCATGCTAAATGACAATAAAACTGTATCATCATCATCATCTTGGCCATAAGACGTCCACTGCTGAACATAAGCCTCCCCTCTGGACCTCCACATGTACCGGTTAGATGCGACCTGCATACGGTAAAATCGTCTGTCCATCTTGTGGGTGGACGTCCTACGCTGCGTTTGCCTAGCCGTGGTCTCCACTCGAGCACTTTTCGCTCTGCGTGCAATGTGGCCTGCCCATTGCCACTTCAGCTTGCTAATTCGGAGGGCTATGTCAGTCAGTAACTTTAGTTCGCCTACAGATCTCCTCATTTCTGATTCGATCATGCAGAGAAACTCCGAGCATAGCCCTCTCCATAGCGACTTTGAGTTTAGAGATGAGGCCGATGGTGAAGGACCACGTTTCGGCGCCGTAAGTCATAACTGGTAACACACATTGATTGTAGACTTTCGTCTTAAGGCACTGAGGTATGTCGGACGAAAAGACATCGCGTAGTTTCCTGAACGCTGCCCAACCGAGTTGGATTCGGCGGTTGATCTCTTTCTGGAAGTTGGGCCTACCTAATTGGACTACTTGTCCTAGGTAGATGTAAGAGTCAACAACTTCGAATGTGAGTGATGTTTTCGCCGTTCACATTGATGCCAAGTCCTTGCCATTCCAGGAGCTTAAAGGCATCTTACATTGCGGCAGTAAACAGTTTCGGAGATATAACATCGCCCTGCCTTACGCCTCTTTGCAACGGAATTGTCTTCGTAGTCTGCTGCTGTACTCGGACCAACATTGTGGCGTTGCTATTCAAACACTTCAACACTTCGATGTACCAATAGTCAATGTGGCATCGCTGAAGAGACTCAAGCACTGCCCATATTTCTACCGAATCGAAAGCTTTCTCATAGTCCACAAACGCTAAGCATAATGGCAAGTTATACTCCTCGGTCTTCTGTATAATTTGCCGCAGCGTATGTATGTGGTCTAATGGTACTATAGCCTTTTCGGAATCCAGCTTGTTCGGGAGGCTGGAAGTCATCAAGTCAAAACTGTATGAAAACATTATTAGCAACATGAATAAACAGTAATATCGATCAAAATTAAATTTCACTTTTTTCCCATAGTAAATGTAGGAAAACAGTATTCTTTAATTTTTTTTTGCAGTAAGTTGTCTCTTTAAAATTATTGGTACTAGGATAGGATTATTGGATAGGAATAGAAACGATTTTTTTTTTTTCATAAATTTGTATGGGAATTTTAATTCTTAATTTGCGGCATTTCTTCGGCTTCTGATCCTGAACAGAAACAGGATCATTTACAGTACTTTGCCTAAAATACTCTAGCACTTTACTCTTGGCCTCATTGTTGAAATATCACTAACAGTTGTGTTGACAGCACGTCGCTTCAATATGAACTGACTGAATTCAGCATTATAATTGAATAAAATTTACACCCTATTCCCAGATAATTCTTAGAAAAGGGTATCACAGGCTCTGCCTCACAATCACAATTGCCTATTTTAAATCCTAGGTAATTGAATACTCAGCTACCGATAAGAAAACCTTTGGTAAAGCCGCTTACCGCTTACGGGTCAAGTAAGGGGTTTATATGAGTACCTATTTTACCTGCTTGAACGTCAAAATCACCTATAAAACCCTGTCATTAGTAAAATAGCATTATGATACTTAAATGTACCACATAAAGTAATATAAAATACGATGCAGACAAAATATTCATATGCAAATTGCATAGAAAAAAATACTATGGGAGAAAGTTACCGTAATTCTCGGTAATTTACGGTAAAGTTCTCCAAGGAGAATTACGGAAAGTGTGAAATTACCCGACGGCACATCACTAGTCGCAACAGTCGTGTGCTTAGCTTGCTGATTCACGAAATAAAGTAGCCATCGTAAAATCAGTCTCTACTGTTACGCAACAGTCCCATGTAGTTCTAACAGCCATGGGACTGCAAATTGATTCTTCTATTTTATGCTTAACAATCTAATATCCAAAAGCAACCGCCGAAAACCCGTCAAAATCAAAATAACTTCAGATAACGCTTAATGCAAAAGTTCAGGCCCAAAAAAGTGCGAATTTCCGACTCTTCCGAGACGATTTCAACAATGTTAGTCTTGAAATAGTTAACAAAAATTGTAGACACGAGATTCACAGTTTATCATAGACATCATAGTATCGGTATTGAATTTTAGTTAAGACACATTGGGAAAAGAAATGACCCAAAATGCTAAAATAAGACGAAACACTACTTAAATCCAGAAGTTTAAATAAAAGTCCATAATTATGGAGAAATTTTGATATAAATATCAACCACAGCGTCCGAGAAGATAGGCAAAGAGCCCTTCTTTGTAATAACACCCATACTAAGGTAACACTCATACAAAAAAAAAGAATTATACAGCAATGTCTACTTTCTTTCGTGAACAAGCCTTATATGGAGCGGGTGTGTTGGACTAATTCACGTATCGAGTAACTCGTGGTAAGAGCACACTGACGTCAAGTGTCGTTGGAACTATTAAGGTGAGATGGGTCGTGTTGTCGAATTTACTCCAGGTCCCTATTTCACCATAGTGACAGGTGCTATGTAAAATTACCGTTTCTCTTATTGCAGGCCTCCGTAGGCTACGGTTACCATTACCACTTAACATCGGACGGGCCGTGTGGTTGTTTGGTACTGACATCAAATTTATAGCTAGAACTCGAAATAATTAACAATAAATACTGTGACGTCATGTGATTATTTAATAATAAAAGGAATGTCAGTTGAGCTCCCCGGTAGCGGGGCGCGGGGCGGTGGGTAGGCATTCTACCTGCAGCCCGGGTGGCTAGCGGACGAGCGTAACTGGATATTCGCAATCCGTAATTATCGTATTATTTATATTCCCCAATCCCTACACAAGAGACTGGACGTCACAAATACCTACTTTTTGCAAAGCAAAATCACAATTGTCACGAAAAACACGACAATTGTAGCGAAATTCCGACAAGAATTAATGAAAATTGTTCTAAGCCTTGTCAGGACTTTCCAAAAGTAAAAACAAGTCTATTAACGATGTAATAATGTTATTAGTAATAATTTTATGTTGGTGGCTAACGAGCATATGGATCGTCCGATAGTAATCGGTAGCCGCAGCCTACGCAGTGATATTTTACAATTGTCTCACTTACAAAGTAACTCAAAAAATAGCCCAAAAAACCTCGCATGATTTATGCATGACATAATGACATAATGAGGGTAAAAGTCTCCATTTTTAACCGACTTCAAAAAAAGGAGGAGGTTCTCAATTCGACTGATTTCTTTTTGTTGTATGTATGTTACCCGATATCTCCGAGAATTGTGAACCGATTTTATGTTATTTTTTTTGTGATCGAACGTGTATAACCCTGAGATGGTCCCGTTGGCACCAAGTTGCCGTCTGATGATGGGATCTTGGAGAAGTCGAGGGATCTCTTCAAATGTTATAGGTACATGTATGGCGGTTTTGGTAATTTTCATTCATTTACAAGAATTTGCATTCAGAAAGTAGGATTTGAGGAAACAAATTGAGGATCTTAGAGAAATCGGTTGAAGTCGGTTTTTTTATTTTGATGACATATGGCTCATTTCTAAACTGTCAAACTGTCAATTCATTGCTGAGATCGCGAAACGTTTGATTGACGTAACTAAAGACCGAAGAGCTGGCGACTTCCTCGCACAACGCATCAGTATTGCGATACAGCGAGGACATGCCGCCAGCATCCTCGGTACAATGCCACAAGGGCCAATCTTAGATATAAGTTAAGTTAAGTAGATTAGTTAGATTAAACTGTCAAATGTTCGTTCTTATAAATCGACAACTATAATATTCATATATAACATCTACCCGTTTGAAATACTTAAGGAACCCAATTTATGTTGCTATGCACCTCTCAGGTCTTAGCCGCGCTTGGTGAAAATTAGTTATTTAAGTACATAGTAATTAATTCCTTACAGTCTCAGAGCCGGGGTGCTCACAAAGATCTGAGCAAGGACCCGTTTATCAAAAGCTTGTAACTTGTAATACAAGTAGAAGTATTTTTATCGCCATTAATTCGATAAGGACTTCCGCTTGTATTACAAGTTACAAGCTTTTGATAAATAGGAACCAGGCATCTATCGTCATGGCGTTAGATTGTGTGTTCAGATATTTTTAAACATCGTGGCTGCTCCGATATCTGATGGCGATTGTACCTACTGACTGTCAATATTAAACACATACCCCCTAAAAGTATTTTAACTATTAAAATATTCTGCTGTACAGAATTCAAGAGCGAATCCAGGACTACGTTCAGGGGGGACATAGCCCTATGACAGGACAGTATTTTATACTTAAAACAGCACCTAGGCTTACCTAAGTCCATTGTCAGGGGTGGGGAGCAAGTGCCCCCATTGCCCCCCCCCCCCCCCCCCCCCCCTGGATCGGCGCCTGACAGAATTCCTGCACTATCGTGATTGTGGGAACCCGTGTTGACTCGACGTCGACAGTGATCCTTTCTATATATAGTACTAATCATTATTTCCTGGTAAATCTCAATAGTGATCTCTCGGATATTAATCATAGTGTGCTTAGACTTATCATGAGCTTCGCCTTATTAACGCGAACCTACCCCCTTATTCATAAACGTTTGTTAACTTAATACGCCGCTAACAATTGTTTGTCCCTTTCGGTCTTAACAATGTGTCCATAAGAGCAAAAGGGACAAAGAATTATTAGTGGCTTGTTAAGTTAGCAAACGTCTATGAATAAGGGGGTTACTATCTATCCATCCCGCTTTTACTCGCATATTGGTGCGAACGAACCGGATAGGTACAGTCAAGGGCATTAATATATATACACTTCTCCATACTGATCCCTTACAAATGTGTCTATATATTAATGCACTCGACTGTACCAATTCCGCGATAACAACGCGGCGGCAGTTCATGGTACGGCTACTGTACACAGGCAAAGTGCCAAAAATATGTAAACAGAACTTTATTGCCTGGACATAAAGGTTAGTTGAGGTAGGGCATAGCGAATGACATCCCGCTTTGTGTGGTAGGGCACAGCACAGCGGATGCCATCTCGCTCTTCTCTAGAGCAGAGCCCAACTGGGGAAGTACCTCCGCCTTACAGAAAACCGCAGCCAAATAACACTATCCCCTACACATAGTGTTGTGTTCCTGCTGGTGAGTAAGGTAGCCAGGCTCAACGAGGGTGCGGAGTGCTGCCGACGGGGGGACCTACGGAACTGACAATACTGGCTTCGGCCTGTGTTGGCGCGGCATGCAGGTGCGGCTATCAGGGAGACCCGGTGAAACGGCTGACCGCTGGCCGCCCGTAGATCAGTAGGGTTCCCGAACCCAGGAACCACGTAATCTCCGCCCTGGGAGGCTGAACCGCCAACCTGCGCAAAATCCCTGGAGTAGTGGCCGTGCCGGAGGAGGAGACCGGAGTGGACCCGGCCGCTGCCACAGGGGGGGACCGGGGGCCCTTCCGTACGCCGTGCCTGCAGACCGCACTACCTGCGCTGTCCCCTGCCAGATTTGTTCCGTTTGTTTGTCCCTTGAGTCGTCGGCACTCCGAACCCTTCTTAGGATTAAGTACACCCACTATAATGGCGCGAAAACAGAAAAAGTTTGGACTATCAGCGGCATCTCCATCCACACAAGTGGACTACTGCAACATCAGGGGTATCCACTCTAACCTAAACGCAGTCCACTGCCACCTGGAAACTGCGCAGCCGACCATACTTTTCCTCACGGAGACGCAAATATCCTGCCCGGCGGATATATCGTACCTATTGTACCCCGGCTATACACTCGAACATAAGTTCGTGAGACACGCCGGTGTATGTATGTACGCCCGGCAGGATGTATGCTGTCGTCGTCTTCTTGCCTTTGAAGACAGGGACCTGTCAGTTTTGTGGGTGCGTGTGGACTACGGCGGCCACACCAGAGTCTACGCGTGCCTTTACAGGTCTCACAGTGGCAACACAGAGACAACCCGACTCTTCGAGCACATACAGTCGACATCCGACAGAGTGCTTGAGCAGTACCCATCCGCGGAGCTGGTGATTTTGGGGGACTTTAATGCCCACCACGTTGAGTGGCTGGGCTCCCGGTCCACCGACTTTGCGGGAAGGTCTGCTCACGAATTTTCTCTGGCCTATGGGCTCTCACAACTGGTACGTTCTCCCACGAGAATACCAGATATCGAGGACCATACGAGCTCCTTGCTTGACCTTCTGTTGACCACGCATCCGGACGGATACACCATCGCAGTAAATGCACCTCTCGGCTCGTCCGATCACTGCCTTATCCGGACAAATTCGCCTTGCGCGCTGCGAGAACCACCGCGACCTACTACTACTCGTCGCGTTTGGCAGTACGGGTCAGCAGATTGGGACGGATTGCGTGAATTCTACGCTTCGTACCCCTGGAGGCAACTCTGTTTCGCATCGGATGATCCTGACTCCTGTGCGACTAATGTCGCCGAGACGATACAGCTGGGAATGGACTGTTTCATTCCCAACTCACTAATCGCTACAGGAGCAAAGAAGCGACCTTGGTTTAACCGGCCCTGTAAAGAAGCTGCGGTTCAAAAGCAGGCTGCTTACAGGGCTTGGACCAAGGCCGTAACTGATAAGGATCCGAACGTCTCTGATGCGAAACGCAGACTGAATGCTGCCTCGAGGTCCTGCAAAAGAGCTGTTGCCAGAGCAAAATTTGATTTTGTCGGCAGATTTGGCGAGAAGCTTGCAGGCCACCCTTCCGGGAGTAGGGCCTTCTGGCCACTTGCCAAAGCTGCCGAGGGAAACTTTTGTCGGTCGTCCCTGCCACCACTGCGAAATGCTGACGGTAATCTGGTCCATAGTGCAAAAGAGAAAGCCGATCTTCTAGGTGCTCTTTTTGCCTCGAACTCGACTGTGAGCGATGACGGCAGCATTATACCGCCTACCATCCCGCGGTGCGCACACTCCATGCCAGAAATTCGCATCTCCCAGAAAGATGTTCGGCGGGAGTTGCTGTCGTTAAACGTTCACAAGTCGAGCGGGCCAGACGGCATACCTGCAGTGGTGCTTAAACGTTGTGCTCCTGAGTTGTGTCCTGTGTTAACGCGTCTCTTCGCTCTTTCCAGTATCAAACGGGAAGTTCCATCTTCGTGGAAGACGGCCCTTGTGCACCCTGTTCCAAAAAAGGGTGACAGATCGGATCCATCGAATTATAGGCCTATCGCTATCACCTCCCTTCTCTCTAAGGTCATGGAGCGTATAGTTAACGCTAAGCTCCTTGGTTACCTAGAAGAACACGATCTTATAAGCGACCGCCAGTATGGCTTTCGCCACGGTAGCTCTACCGGTGATCTTCTAGTGTACCTCACTCACCGCTGGGCATCAGCCATTGAGAGTCAAGGCGAGGCTTTGGCAGTCAGCCTAGATATAGCGAAGGCGTTCGATCGGGTCTGGCATAGGGGCCTTTTGTCGAAGTTGCCATCTTATGGACTGCCCGAGGGATTATGCAGATGGATTGCTAGCTCTTTGTCCGGCAGACGCATTCGTGCCGTAGTAGACGGTAGCTGCTCTGATAGCATGGACATAAACGCTGGCGTCCCGCAAGGCTCTGTGCTATCCCCAACGCTGTTCCTTCTGCATATCAATGACATGTTGTCTATCGGCGACCTCCATTGCTATGCGGATGACAGTACTGGGGATACTTTTTACACAGGCCGTGCTAATATCCCTCGCTCTGTGGTACTGGAAAGTCGCGGAAAACTTGTGTCTGACATCGAGAACACTTTATCTAGAGTCTCGTTATGGGGTCGGGATAACCTAGTCAGGTTCAACCCCACAAAGACACAAGTTTGCGCGTTTACCGCTAAAAAAACCCCATTTACTGTGGCTCCAAAGTTCCAAGACACAGCTCTTACCATGTCAGGGAGTATTGGGATCCTCGGAGTCGACATTTCCAACGACGTCCAATTCCGATGTCACCTAGAGGGAAAAGCTACGCTGGCATCCAAAAAGCTCGGGGTGCTCAATAAAGCGAGGGGATACTTTACTCCGGGGCAAAGACTTCTGTTATATAAGTCGCAAGTCAGACCCCATATGGAGTATTGCTGTCACCTCTGGGCAGGAGCACCTGTATGCCAGCTTGCACCCTTTGACTCGGTTCAGAGACGAGCTGTCCGAATAGTCGACGATCCCAGACTCACAGGCGGTATTGAACCCTTAAGTCTAAGGAGAGACTTCGCCTCCTTATGTGTGTTCTATCGTCTGTACAATGGGTTGTGCTCTGAAGAACTGTTCGACATGATGCTAACGTCCACTTTTCATCATCGCACCGCTCGCCACCGACTGGGCGCTCATCCTCACACCTTGCAACCTAAATGGTCGCGCACCGTGCGGTTTCAGAGGAACTTCCTCCCGCGGACGGTCCGTCTGTCGAATGAGCTCCCTGCCGAGGTTTTCCCGTTGGACTACAGTATGGGGTTCTTCAAAAGAGGAGTGTACAAGTTCTTATTGGGTCGGCAACGCGCATGTGACACCCCTGGGGGTTGCAAGCGCCCATAGGCTACGGTGACTGCTTTCCATCAGGCGGGCCGTATGCTTGTTTGCCACCGACGTGGTATAAAAAAAAAAAGGTGTGTATACATATTTCTGGCACTTTGTCTGTATCCACAGCTGTGTTGTCGATTGTACCATGACTTAGCAAGTATCGGTAACGTTAGGTTTTACTCGATACGTAAAGCAAGCCATCCCGCTCGCTCTAATATGTCTGTGCGACCGCGATAGAATGCATTACGTATCGAGTAAAACCTAACGTATCGTATCCTTTACTTTGCAAATCATGGTACGATTACTGTTCTCATAACAAGGCGGATTATTTGTAATTATATTTATATTGTTTTTCCGCTTATTTTCCGCAATTGAACGGATTTGTTACTTCCACTGGCAGCGCAGATAAATTGTGATAGACGCGGCAAGCTCACTCAAAATTAAAATAATCACCAAATTAAAATCAACAATAGAATTCCACCGGTTTTTCATCGGTCATTTTCAGGGTAGCTATCGGGTCGTGACCGAAAATACAAAAGTTGGGTCATATAAAATCAGAGTCATTATTTCTCGTTGTATTAGCAAATGTTTTGCATTATACAAGGAATCAACACTATTGATTTTTTAATTATTTTTTTTCTTGTGATTTTTAAAAGCTACTCTTAAAGTGGACCTGATACTTTTGCAATAGGTTAACTATTACAGATATTCTATCTCACGAAGTCCGTTTGACTTTCGCTGTGTGTGTAATGTGTACAGATAAGCGTGCCTGTGTGCGTAAACGTGAGGAGCGTCAGCACGGAAACCTGATTAGCGGCGAACTCGCGGCGATATCGCGGCGTGCAATTTTTGTATAGCAATCGCTTTTAAATCGCCCAAGTGTATCGCTAGTGTGAACAGGCCCTTAGTCAAAAGATGACAGAACTAGTCGAAAAAATTTAATAAATATAGAATGTCAGTTAGTTTGTAAGCAAACAATACTTCTACACATGCAATTGCCCTCGGTAATTTACCTAGTCTCCACGGAAACAGAAGGCGTGTGACATAAAGACAAGTCACATAACCTCCGTGCCTTCAGTTCTCGAACAAACTCTATACGTGAATTCGTTGTGTCTAGTAAAATCCGTTGTCTGTGAGTAAACAAGAGCCCGGGTAACAGGGCCAAACTCGAAATTGGTTCGTGATTAATTCTGCAACGTTGTAGTTGTCCGGATCGGAAAATAAATATCGTCGCTATATTTACTCAACCTCGTATCTGCGTATCAATTGATGGAAAAAGCACCCGTATTAAGAACGAAATAAAGGTGACATTCCTATGAATGTGTTGCTGTAGATCAGAGGTATGGCGATATTCAATAGTCGTTTCCAGTGAACCAGGCAGAATAAAATTGTTCGCGGAACAGTTTCAAGGGATCAAATTCTCTGACGGCTCAATATTTCTACTATTAAATATTACTGAAAAAGTAATACATGGGTAAAAATGTTTATCCGTGGACAATAAATAAATAAATATTTTTGGGCATCTTTACACAAATCGACCTAGTCCCACAGTAAGCTCAATTAAGGCTTGTGATGTAGTACGGTCAAATCGTATATTAAACTCGCAAAACATGTAGTAAAGCTGCATTTTTGGTATGTTGTTTAGACACCATAGGGCAATATAAAACCACATTATGCAAGCAAAAAAAAGTTGTGCTAGTTACGTAGTACGTGAAAAACTGCGAAATTTACGGTCACTTTTCAGTTTCTGATTTTTATTAAAAAAACCTTACGTTTTTTGACATTACATGTTAAGAAGCGTTTAAAGATTAATAAATTTCCAACAAGTTGAGCTAACATGTATTACCGTAGGTCTTATAGTTTTACAGATTTGCGACTTCTTAAAAGTACTCTTTTTTGTAAACTAACGCTATTTTGAGTTTTCCTAACGATTTCGGCTTAATATCGCCTCGCCTAATTATGCTACGAAAAACATGCAATAATGACCTTATAGCGCACTTAATATTCTTTCGTTAAAGGGTAAAATCATGTCAGCAAACTTTGTAATTGAAAATAAAAACGCGTAATTCAAAAGGCAGTAGGCCCGCTATCTAAGTTTTTCATACAAATCGCAAGTCGTGTTGCAAAGCTGCAATTTTAGTATATTATATAGGCCCTATAAGGACGTACAAAAATGTATATTACAAGAAATACAAAAAAACAATTTCGGCATAAGACGAAAAAAACTAAAAAATTATTGGACTTCTTTTACTTTTTGACGTTTAATTAAGAAACTATTATCTTTTTGATACTAATTGCTACAAAACTTCAAAAGAATATTAAATTTGAAAGGATTTGAGCTACCTTGCATTACCCTAAATTATATAGATTTAGAGATGCGATATTTCAAAATGTGCCCTTCATTAAGTTAAGAAAATAAATGCATGTTTTGAAGCCTCGTATACCCCCAACTATAAGACTTGCAGTAATTGTTATCGGCTCAATTTGTTCCAAATTTAATGTAGTTGTTATCTACAATTACTTTTTTTTTCTTAGCGCGAACGTTTTGCCAATATTTAGTGAACAGCTTTAACGTAACCTAAAATTTGTTTAATTTTTGATAAAAGGGCACTTTATGAAATGTCGTATCTCAAAATATATATAGCTTACGGTGATGCAACGTAGCTCAAATCCTTTCAAATTTAATGTTCTTTCTTAGTTTTATAGCAATTAGTATCAAAAAGATAATAGATTTTTAGTTAAACGTCAAAAACTAAAAAAAGTCCGATTTTTTTTCCGTTTTTTGCGTCCTATGCCCGAACTATTATTTTGTTTTTCTTTTAATATGCATTTTCGTATATGTCTATAAGGCCTTTATAATATAACAAAATTGCAGCTTTGCAACTCGACTTGCGAATTGTATGAAAAACTTAGATAGCGGGCCTCCTGCCATAGGAATTTCGCGTTTATACATTCAACTGCAAAGTTCACTGACCTAATTTTACCCTTAAATTAAAGAATATTAAGTGAGCTATAAGGTCATTATGGCATGTTTTTCGTAGCATAATTAGGTGAGGCGATATTAAGCCGAAAATGTTAGCAAAACCCAAAATTTTATCTAGTTTACAAAAAGGAGTACTTTTTAAAGTCTCGAATCTCTGAAACTATAAGACCTACGGTAATGCATGTTAGCTCAACTTGTTGGAAATTTATTAGTCTTTAAACGTTTAATAACATATGACATCAAAAAACGTAAGGTTTTTTAAAAAAAATCAGAAACTAAAAAATGGCCATAAATTTCGCAGTTTTTCACGTACTACCCAGCTAGCACAACTTTTTTTTGCTTGCAAAATGTGGTTTTATACTGCCCTGTGGTGTCTAAATAACATACCAAAAATGCAGCGATACTACTTGATTTGCGAGTTTAGGGTAAAATTATGTACGATTTGACCGTACTAATGTGGGAACCAGGCGACGATATATTATATATAACTCACTATCATTCTTGAAATACATATAGTAGTCATTTGCGGAACTTGATATTTTCTTAATATTGTACTCGTAAATATTTTTCATTTGTCATGTTAGCTTAATCCATAGTATGTTATTGCATTACAATTTATAACTACGTTAGCTTACAATCGTATATCTTCCTATTTTATTAGTTAACAATTTCTATCAAGATTTGTTTTCCCATTGAGCGCGCCGTAGATTATCGTGAAGGCGCAGGCGCCTAGGTAGGCCTATTTACCTATCCTGTACCCGAAATGTAACGAACATGTAGTATTTATATTTTATGGAACTATAGGTCTGTTTGTATACCTGCATCATATGTCAAAACTTGTATGTGACTGTTTGTTTCCTAAATAAACTAAAAAAAAATAAATAATGTATTTAAGTATCTATATACTTAAATACATAGACAGCCATGACCAAGGAACAAATATTTGTGATAAATAAATACACACAATGTTACACAAATCGACCTAGTCCCACGGTAAGCTCAATTAAGGCTTGTGATATGGGTACGACGGTACGAGTACCAAGTGACGATATACAGAGTGGGACGACTTAGGGGAAGTAATATCGTAGACAGTGTATTTTGCTGAATCATGGCAAATTAATAATTCTGCATTCGTAGATTTTCTAAAAATTGCTTGCATTGGCTGGCATTCGAGCCGACTTAAACGTCAAAAAAATGATCGAAAGAATAGCTAATAAAAAATAACGCTGCTGAAGTAACATAGTATTTTAAAAGAAAGGAACTACATGAAATCAATAATTTTATCCAATTACAAACATACGAGTACATGAAACTGCCGAACATACGACACATACGAGTACATGGCATTCGAGCCGACTTAAACGTCAAAAAAATGATCGAAAGAATAGCTAATAAAAAATAACGCTGCTGAAGTAACATAGTATTTTAAAAGAAAGGAACTACATGAAATCAATAATTTTATCCAATTACAAACATACGAGTACATGAAACTGCCGTAGTCAATTAAGTGGGTATTTTTTAGTAAATTAAATAATTAAATGCTCAAAACGTGATCACAAGAGACGAGAAGGATCACATTTAGAACATTAAATTCAGTAATTTACAAAAAATACCCGCACTCTAACTTTAGATCCATGGTTCCAAAAAGTATGAAAAAAAACATGAATGGTGAACAGTGGGCTTCTACAAAACTTCAAAACAAAGCTATTTCAAATATAATAAGCTCGGCTGTTGAATAACTACGGAATCCTATACTGAGCATGGCCCGACATGCTCTTGGCTGGTCTTCTTATAATGATTCTTCTTCTACCTAGCGTTATCCCGGCCTTTGCCAGGGTCCGCTTTCAGCCAGCCATCGCTTTTTTGGTCTGCCACGGGGTCGGGGGCCGTCAAGGGCTAGGTTAAGGCATATGTTTCCTACGTAGTCAGGTGGCCTACGACAAACGTGACCAAACCACCGAAGACGGCATTCTTGAAGCTTCTCCGCTACGTCACGGACTTCTTATAATGGTTATAACTCCGAAATGGTCCCGTTGTTGGCACCAAGACGGGGTGGGATGGGATTTTAGAGAAAGGTTCTTTAATTTTTTAATTTGTTGATTATTATTTATTGTGTCCATTACTAGTTCAATTAGCATTGCTTTATTCCCACACGTATTTATTTTATAGATCAGATTTTCCTGGAACGTTTGTTTTAAGAACAACTCATTATTTTTAAGTGATCCCTTATTTTTTGCCCGAATACAATATTGGAACAATCTACACTAATTGGACCTTTATAGGGTTTTTTTAAATGTAAGTCTCTTTTCCGATTTAAAAGAATGCTTGATTGAATAAATACGAAGTCGTGGTTCGTGGTAGGCTAAACAGGACGTTTTGTCTAACTCGACAAAGCGTTACTTTCCACCGGAGTTAAGCTATATGGAAGCGTTCGATATCTACCAATCATAACACATGCAGATTGCACATGAGATGCCAATATGCGAAGATATTATTGCATAAAATTAATTGAAATTCTGGGACCATATACAATATACATATAACATGGACGTCTAACGCCAGCTCAATAAAGCCCCCAAAAACAATTGTTCAATTGTGCCAAGATGGGCAGATCATAGCGCTTTTCTTAACACCGCGCATATTTCGGCGCAACATCTTTGACAAATGTTTACAGAATATAGCCAATCAAAACTTTGATGGACCAATCACAACTATTTTTAAATGGCGGTTTAAGTTTTTATAGGTTGACATAGAAATTAATTGGCGTGATGCATTGAAGAGAGGGTGACACTTGTCAACTAAAATTCAGGACCGTTTTTGATGAAAGGCAATTTAGTATGGCGTGCGGCTTCCATTTTTTATTTGTTCGTAGGAGGTAAGTGTATTAATCTCTTGTACTTATAGCTCTGTGAGTAAGCATTCACTCGTCCTCCCATAAGCCCATAAGTTTTTCCGATGGAGGTTTGACTTTAAAGCAACTGAACGTACAAAGTTCTGAACACTAAATTAAAAAAATAAATGGTGCTGTGAATTTGCATGAGGTACAATGCATTTACAATTTACTAGCGAACCGCCCGGTACAATTTTGATACTAAAACCTTCCTTTTGAATCTCTCTTGAATTAGGTTAGAAAGATGTTTCCTCAATAAGACAACTAAGGAGGAATGAGATAAAATAAATGTAAGAATTGTAACAAATGTTGGAAATACATTTAAATATAAATTCCTTTATTCTAGAAAAATCTTAATCCGCTATGGACTAGATAGGTCGGACGTAGAAAATGGTTATTTAACAAGGCTTGTAAGATTTTTCTTTTCTAATTCTAAACCAGGTCAGCGTTTGCATAAAGATAGGATGAGGTTAAAAGTAAAACAATGCAAGGAATTGTAGACAGAAATCAATTGTTGGGATAGGGTTAGGTTAGTCTTAAGGTGCGTTTAAACCAAAAGAACTTCGCTGTTCTAGCGCCCGTTCTACGAAATCAACCAATCACGTTTTGTTTACCGATCGAATTTCGTAGAGTGGGAGGTTAGAACAGCGAATGCTCTTTTAGTTTGAACGCACCTTTACTTGAACATTATTATTTGAACTCTACAGCTATGGTGATAAGGACGGAGATACTTATATTACAAAAAAATATATCAATCCTCGAAATCCGCTAATTTCGAGGATTTGTCTCTATCATTCTAATGAAGCATTCGTTGAAGTGAATGGGACAAGGTCTCGAAATTTCGAGACCTTGTCCCTGTAGCGGAAGTTGTCCCTGTTTCGAGAAATTGTCCCTGTTCTAGTAGGCCTGGGTGGGTTTTGGATCGTGTGGCAGGAGTGAACACACTACTAGGAACCTCTACATAACACAAACATTACCGTGTATATGATATATTTTGTAATACGAATAATAGGAGGATTCGCCAAGCTTTTTATAACAACTATTTTTACGAAGTGTGTCGAAACAAGGACTAAAGAAAGGCAACTGCAGAGAAAGGTAAATTACATTTTACATGGCATTATATTATAATAGATCCTACAGTATAGAAGCAATACGATATATCATCATCAACATCATCATATCAGCCGAAAGACGTCCATTGCTGAACATAGGCCTCCCCCAAATATTGCCACAATGACCGGTCCTGTGCCACCATCCAGCGGACTCCTGCGACCTTCGAGTGGCGACCACGTACCGGAAGGCGCAGCGTGGGTAGGCCCCTCACAAGGTGGACTGATACGTTATATAGTTTGAATAAATTGTAAACAAAGCACACGTCAAACTCTGGTACCTATGTGTAAAAAAATTGCAGAATGGCTATATTTCGCAATTTTGCCAAAAGCTACAAAGTTTTTTTTAAATGTACAAATTTCCACCCTGATTAGCCATGCCATAGGGTACAAATTCAAACTCGTTCATAGCAAATTCGCTTAGCTTATCCAAAATGACGCCTGTTCCTGCCTACATGACATTTGTGAGTGACGCTAATTATAATTATTATGGAGCGCTTTTATCGATGCTCCCAGTACAACTTTTTTTATGTGGACATTTTTATGATTTATTCAAAATCACGAGAACTTTCAACCTTTATCCTTAGGCGAAAAAAGTGGCTTAGCATTATTTCTTCCACTGCGTTACTATTTTCGTGGTCATTTTGTAACGTAGCGGAATTAGAAAAAACGGGCTTTGTGAAATTTGGGACTCGCTGATAAGCTTTGAAATAGCTCGTGATGGACTAGAAAAAAATAAATAAACGCCACATATATCGTCGGCTGACAACCAAAACTCACTATAAAAACTGTCACTACTCTTACCAACCTCGTACGTCGCTATTGCATCAAAACTGAGATACGAGTGATAAGTTTTCGTAATCAGCCGTCGTTTTCATAAAACACTTACCTTGATGCCAAAGAAGATGAGCTGGAGATCCGGCGCCTTCAGATACGGCGTCAGCGGCCTCAGGAAGTACTTGATGATCTTGGACAGAACGTCCACGTAGTTACACTCTGTGTCCACCAGTTCTCTTATGACGTAGTCCCGTTTCTCCAGGCTGTGCGATGACGTCGCGAGCTGGACAGTTAGAGGGGTTATAGCTTCGGGTCGCTCTGTGAGGGTAGGTTGGGTTAATGGAACAGTCTCACAGTCCGCCTGAATTTATAAAACCCTGCGATGATAGTTCAACTCATCTTTGCGCGCGGCGCTATGTGTGCGTGCGCTAGTATGTATACAGCTTTCATTTGTTTTTGTTTTGTGTGTCGTCGTCCGAGCAACACGTGGTTTACTCACACATAGCTCCACGCGCATAGATGAGTTGAACTATCTTTAATACTGCTTATCATGTGTCGCCGTTGTAGCCCGAGCATTCCGTCTCTTTCTTGGATCCGAAGGGTTTTTTAAGTTCCAACGGAGTGTATGAATAAGGGGGCTCATTCATAAATGTCCCTTAACTTAGCAAGCCGTTATCGTTTCCCTTTCGGTCTTATAGACATATTGGTAAGACGGAAAGGGACAAACACTTAGCGGTTTTTTTCGGGAATTCCTGTCACTCCATTCAAGACATAATTAGAGTGAAAGAGATGATTGAAATTTACGACTTTTGAAATATTTTGGCACTTTTGGAGAGATAATTATGTTCCATTTACCCAACATAGTTTATGAGAAGCGGCGTAACAAAAAAATAGTGTACCAAAATAACTGAAATTTTTTTTGGAAAACCTTTAACATATTTATATTTGAAAAGCTTGTTTTATGAACCCTAGGCCAATCTGAAACTGTCAAAATGACTATGCATAACTAACTAATTAATTGTTCACTACTTTGTCATTTTGACGTATTCCAGAGTGGCTCAGGACCCTAACTGCTTGAGTGTACAATCAACACAGTTAACTGTCAAGTAATAGACCTTATTAGCAAGACAATAAAGGTCAAGAAAGGACAGTTACTTATGCTGACGTGTGTACGCATAAGCTCGGAAGTGCTATCACATGTAAGTGTTCGTATTTCAACCGGGAAAAGTTAGATGGCGCTCTCGTCATTTCCTTTACTAGGACTTGCAAGTTTAACGTAAGTAGAGACGGAGCTATACTATGGAATGAGAGGTGATTTATCTCTATCTAATTCCTTGGTACATCTCCGACTCTAAAAAACTTACATGTGTAAGTCTGGCTTAACTCCGGACGCCTGATAATAGTATACATTTTAGGCCATATGTCCGAGGAATAAAGGTTAATATTGCGAACATATTAGAAATACTACTTCCGAGCTTAAACAACTTAGATTGGCTAATAGAAGTTGAACCCATTCTAGCATTAAGGTAAGGTGGGGTAAGATGGAACGGTTTTTTAATGGGGTAAGAAAAAAAAGCTGTGCTGAAGTGGGCTGTTACGATTTTTTTTATATGACAAGTTTATTGTAGATGGGTTCAACTTTTACAAGCAATACTTTTTGCCGCGGTCGTAAGCGTTAACGTCGGTGTCTTTCTAAGCGTATGTTTCGTACTGGCACACTAGCGAGTAGTTAGTAGACGATAACGATTACAACCGCAGCTATGTCATTTAATTGTAAAGAAAATTATGAATTTTAATGGTGTATTGGCTTATATATGACTTTAATTACATCTAATTATTTGTTCCTCGGTACAGCGAAAATTATACGGGTCGTTTGCAAAAAAAAAAACATAGAACGGGCTTCAACAAAAGCAAACATTAAGGTCTCTGCCCACTAGACCGTAGCATGAACATATCAGACGAAAAACTATTATTTGTATTGAAAAGTATGAGACTATGCCCACTAGGAGGTTCCGGCGCCGGCCAACACTGTCTCATACCTTTCTATACAAAGAATAGTTGGACGTAATTATGCAAAAGGGAACCAACCCACAAGAATTTTCATTCTAATTAACACTTTAAATCACAAGATACAAAGTCAATCTTCAAAATGACAGATTCGTGTGGATTTGTTCCCTTTTGCATAATTACGTTTTCGTACAGTTTTTGTCTGATAGTTACGTTCATGCTCATGCTACGGTCATGGTATGGTTCGGTCTAGTGGGCAGAGACCTTTAACGTCACTCTTTGTGTTACGAAAGTTACCCATATAGTTTGAATGACTGACTATCGTAACACAATGGAAATTATCGTGATTTTCGTTTTCGTTAAGCCCTTAATTACTTACGAACAATATTTTTTGAAAACGATCGAGAAGCAGTTTTATAAACATCAGCAGGTTTAGCCAACAAGATGCCATAATAAAATCGTACCTATACGATAAGCGATAACTCACGTGACCATAATAATGTATGGAAATGGTAACGATACTTTTTTTTATGTTGGCACAACAAAGTGGCTCTACTCCACCTGATCGTAAGTGAAAAGTGGAGCCCAAATCGCGGCGGCATCGAACAGGAGACCAGCAGTAACCTGTCAGTTGCCACCGCCTTGCTGGCCCGCTAGATGCTTCGTACGAATGTATAATTCCCATACATTTATGACTTATCGCTTATCGTATACGATTGCAAAATGGCATCTCGGCTAGGCATGCTACAGCTCTAAAATGTTTACTTTATTTCTAAACGATGAACAAATACATGCAAATTTTATGAAGCATGCAAATTGTAAGCATGCACTACATTTAACCTTTTACCCAAATAAAATATACAACATTATTACGTTACAAACCGTAATGCATGCCGCCTCCATTTAAATTAAATATATTCTTTTTTTAAATATTTATTTTACATAATACGGTAAAGTACACTAATGAAATAGGACGAAATTGTTAAGGTTGTCGTTGTCGGATACGATAAAGAGGAATATACAGGGCGTCCCAGAACTATGGGACATGAAAGGAAAGCTTCAAAATGACAAGTACTCGTAGTGACAAATTTCTTTCAAAATTATTTATAGTATTACTTTGCAGCGTCATTGTCCAATCGGTAGATTATACGAGTGCTTTATATAATTATACAGGACGTTCCAAAACTGTGGGACATTAAGGCAATGTACCTTAATTATCGTAGATAGGGTATTTTGCTCTAGATAAGTCCAGTTGCGATCAGACGGCCACGGTGGTCAAAAACATCTGAACAGGGACTTTAACGCCATGACAATAAAGGCTAGAGTGCTTAGCCAAGTTGCCAATCGCTAAAACGCTTAGTAGCGTATCGTAGTATGCCCTCTCTTTCACTCTTTCATATTAGTGCGACAAAGACAGTGAGCTGCCTTTCGTTTACGATTGACGATTAAGCGTTAGCGATTGGCAACTTGTCTAAGCACCCTGCCCAGATATTTGCGAGCACCCAGACCGATCTGATATATCTGATTGCGACTGTACTATATCTACATATTACAGTAACATTTTCACAAGACGAATTGGTCTGCACGCTTTTACGTACATTTTCCTTTTCCCAATATGTAGAGCCAAAGGAAAATATTACGGCGTACCTATTTAAAACGGTTCAAATATAAGTCCCAGGTGAATGCTGTTTAATAAGAACGTCGTAACATATTTCTAAGAGGATTCTTTCAATACATATTAGTGCACTTGACTGTACAGTAAAAGAAATTGATTCACGTAAGGTGGGGTAAGAAGAAACGGTTTTTTTAATGGGGCAAGACAAAAAGTCGTACTTCTGGCACAGCGTATACAGGTAGCTTTTTGTCTTACCTCATTAAAAAAAAACCGTTCCATCTTACCTCACCTTACCTTACCACTTTCTTTACTTTGTCAAAGTGATTTTTCAAATGAAAGTTGCTAGGAACCTCAGTATTGCTGTCACTATGACAAAGTACGAAATGGTACAGACAAATGCAAAAATAATTATGTACATCGAAATAATCCCCTTGCAAATATGTTACGACATACTTATCTTATTACACAAAATTAGAGTCAGTGCAGTTTTTTGAGCAATTTAAAATACACAGATTTTGCCTTTGATTGTACATAAATCAATTTCCAATAGCCTCAAAAATATAAAAAAAAATCCAATTATCAAACTCACCGTTTTATCTTTCTTCATAAAAACAAATTAACTATTAATATGACACAAACACGATAAAGACAGCGAAACACAAGTATTCCTCAAACGAGTGTCACCACCACTACCTCACTGCAATACCGCACCGGCATTCGCGTGTATACCAAATTATCTGACCATCGATGAACCTTATTCCCTAGTAATAAGGACTATGAACAGTAGACGCGTACCGACTCTTACTTGCTGGAATAATTGCTCGCTTGAATGAGACTCGGCCGTGAAGTATTTGACAATTTGAACGGAACTAGACAACCGGGGACAGCGAAACACGACCGTCGTGTTGCGTCACTGTTGCGCTTGTGAATTCGTATGCAAGTGTGAGAGGGAGGCGAGGCGAAAGCCCTTCCGGAGCGTCCGTCCGTCTGCGATTATTATGAGGCAGTCCGATAATTAAAAAAAAAAAGTATTTATTTTCAACAACTTAAGTGGGTCGAACTCTCCTTTTAAATGAAACTACTAACTAAAAATAATTACTACTGTCTATAATATTATTGCAAAAATAATTCGTTTCTTGGCTTAAAATTAAAGGAATAAGTTCTTAATTCTGTGGATCTACCATATTTAGTTGATTTATTTGAGTACTTTATGTACAAGCAGATTTCATTTTAGTGAGTACTCACTTCTTCTGTACTTATAATGGATATAAAATAATTAAAAGGAAGGCGACATGCACAACAAGCGAAATCACATGCTACATATTTGTAAAACAAATACTTACTGTACGACTTACAACGAGTAAAATCCTCGGTTGACTCCCATAACTCTCTAAAAACTGTTACTCCTCTTAGCAGCTTCGTATGTCAGTATTAAATCAGGATTGAGATAGCTTTATACAAGTATTTGTTACTTACTTAGTGAGTTTTGGTTGCCGTAAGGACTATTATGTAAGTGCAAAGTATGCACTAAGAAATGCAAAATACCCATGCAATGTATAAAGCGGACCAAATAAAAAAAAACAAGTTAAACAACCGGTAGACGTTAAAACGTAGTCACGGATTATGTACACCATTTTAACATTGAATTTAGAAGGTAGAAGGAAAATAAGAATAATAATTTGCAGACGGAGTGCCAGAACTGGCGCGTCTTACGCAATACGCGCAGATTTCACAAATAACTGTCAAAACAAGTATAGTCAGTACTTAAGAATGTACTGTTAATTAGATCGGAAAAAAATGATAAGTAAAAAATTGTACACTGTTTAATTACTTACTCCCGAATCATCTTCACTCTCACTCATGGCGACCTTGCCATTGACTAGAAAACTCATAGAGGCGTCCGTCTGCAAAGTTACTTATCGGTGTACAACTTTAACCTCCCAGACAATATAGATACGGCAACTATACACCGCAATGTATAGATAATACTGGCCAGAGATCGGAACTTTAGGTGCGAAACATAAACTTTAAGCTTTGTTAATACAGAAATGTTCAATTTCGTATTCCCTATACGGGTGGCATATGACGCACTGAAGCGTGCATTTGAGGGCACTTTATTGGTAAAAAAATCGAACTGTCAGAGTAAGGTATTACATACCAACCCCCTTATTCATAAACGTTTGCTAACTTAACAAGCCGCTAATAATTGTTTGTCCCTTTTGCTCTTATGAACACATTGTTAAGACCGAAAGGGACAAACAATTATTAGCGGTTTGTTAATTTAACAAACGTTTATGAATAACGGGGTTAGTTTCTCACCTATACTTTTAGGTTGGTCAGTTATTTTGTTAGTACGGTTTTAATATTTATTTTAAAATGTACCCATGTTTATTTCGTGATACAATTGATTATAATATACAGACTAAACAAAATTTAAAAACAGGTGCTTAGGCACCAAGATATGTTTGGACGTAAGATAGTATAAGTTTTAAAAGTACACAGTTAGTTATTTATCGTGTAGAAAACTAGAAATTGTGAATCTCAATAAGAAATAAAAAAAAATGGTGTTCGTATCCATAAACTAAAATTCATTTGCGTACATTTATTACCTTTGCATTTAGATTCTCATTACATAACATTGGTTACACATACTAGGTATTGTGAAAAACCACTGAGTACAAATACTAGTCTTTTTTGTACACCGTACTATTTGACGTCCCCCAAAATGTAAGCTTCAGTAACGTATGATGGGTGGTTTTCAAAAATATCGTTCGTAATTAAAGGCTTGATGAAAACAAAACTCAAGATCGTTTCCATTGTGTAACGAAAGTTACACATACGTACACTGCGAACAAATAAAACATGGAAGCCGCACGCCAAATTAAAATGCATTTCAAAAACGGTCCTAAATTTTAGTCGACAAGTGTCACCCCCACTTCAATGCATCACGGCAATGAATTTCAATATCAACCTATAAAAATTTAAACCGCCATTTCAAAATAGTCGTGATTGGTCCGTCAAAGTTTTGATTGACGATATTCTATAAACATTTCTCAAAGACGTTGCGTCGAAATATGCGAGGTGTTAAGAAAAGCGCTATGTCCTGCCCATCTTGGCACAATTGAACAATTGTGTTTGGGGGCATTTTTGAGCTGGCATTAGACGTCCATGTTATATATGGTCGCAGATATGGGTAGTTTCCTAACAAAAAAGAATGATGTTAAGTTTTGTTTTCATTAAAGTCCCTAACTATGTACAATTTTTTTGCTAACTTCCCAAATCGGAATACCCAACTTCCAATTTTTGCTTAGTGTAATTTGTATACCTAATTATTTTTCTAGCAGTAACGAGAGATTGCCAAAATGAAATATCGACATAACTATTATCGATGAGTACCCTATTCTCTTAAATATGTCAAACTTCGTAAAATCGGGTAATCAAGAAATATAGCCTTTATTTTTAAATATGTAATACTTCATATTAGTGTTTTTAATTAGTCTTTGTTCTTTTAATGGGTATTAATAAGAAAAAATAGAGTAGCGTTTTGAATATGATTTGCTAAGTTAGGGCATTTATTATTATCCGTCGACTACTACCAAACGTATCGATAACAAATGTCGATGTTAAATTTTATCAATCACTCGTTCCTGCTAGAAAAGTATTTAGCTATATTCTGTTTCTGTAGGAGCTCTATTACGTACACTGAACAAGTTTTGTTAAAGTTTCGCACCCGCTCCGATCACTGGCAATCCATATCACTACACTCGTAACAGCCGACCGGTTGAAGCTTGTCAAACCATACGTTGAAAGCGGGTAGTGGCGCGGCCGCCGGCAGCGTGTCCCGTGCGTTTTTCACCGCGCAGAGGTCGTGGTATATCTCCTCGTCGTGAATGCGGGCGCAGTAGCTCGCGTATTCACCGACATCGCCCGCGGGTGTGGGCGTGGCGCTGCGCATGCGGTTGGTGTGAGCGAGCGGGACAGGGGTATTTCGAGAGCCTACTGCCGCGAAACTAAGTTGCACAGGAGTGACAGGGACAGCGGTGTGCACTCAGTCGCTAGTTTCGCGGCGAGTAGGGATGGGAAATTCGGACGCTTTTATACCTACAGTTTGATATCGGTACCTAGATGTCGCGTGGTATGGAGGCGGACTCGATTCTATTCATTTCTTGTTTTTTTCCTGGATTGCAATTTAAGTGCATTTAAATGTTAAGTCTGATTTTGCTCTTTTAAGATTCTTGCTTGAAAAAAATTGCCACTAAATTCTAACTACTGGACGGTATCACAGTCCAAAGACGTGTTTTACAGTCCCGTAATACAAAGCCTGTAATAGTTTTATAACAAGCCCTCTCCATACTTACTTAGATTTTTCCGGGAATTCGCTAGCTGCAGATATAAACTCCGAATTTCCGATCCCTCTACTACGCAAGCTTTCGGTGCAGGGGTTCTCAACCGCTGGCGTCATTTGGCCATAGTTACAAATTTCGTCTCGCGGGTTGGTAACTCCTGCATGATTGTTCAATAAGCTTACAAAATCGTGCTACTGTCTACAGACGTCACGTACTACAAAAATGGCGGAGCTACGTGAATAGTAGGCTAAATTACAATATACTCTTTCTAATCGGACGCTTCGGCAGTAGTTTCAACCTTGGAAAGAATCCACACATTTTTTATTTGGGCCATTTTATTTAAAGTTGTTCTCTCTACTTTTTTAACATATGTATTTTTCATGTGAAATCTAATGAGTTACGAGTAGGTTCGATCCGAATAGAAGAAAAAAATTGCTACGAATTTTCCATACATTTACCCTTTTTTCATATATTTTGTACAGTCGCCATCAGATACAAGGTAGCGTCCGGAGCGATTAAAAATATATGAACACGCCTTTATTGCCATAACGATAGAGGCGTGTTCAGATATTCTTGAGCGCTCCAGAGGTTACTACATATCTGATAGCGACTGTGGGCCGGTAACGGAATGGAAACCTTTTTCATTCTACTAGGATCGAAAGAGCCCGAGATTTAGAGTAGAAATCACACAATTCCATACCAACTTTGAATAAATAAAATGGCTGAATAATGGATTCGATTCGCTGTGTAGGTTGAAACTACTATCAAAATAGCCCCCGGCAATTAAAATGACAATTCCGACACCTCCCTCCCTTAATAAGTATTAGTCATGTGGATAAGATCGTCAACAGGTCTTCTTTGCCGGTCTTACCTTGGATCGTACTTTATTCTTACACAAATGGCGTAATAAAAATAGGGGTGATTCGTTTAAGAGGCAATTTCGTATCGTATTCTGATTAGGAAATAGGAAACAGCAATTTTTTTGAGAAACAGATTATTTCCTCAATTTTTTCCTTATCGGAATGGGGCTCGCTCAAAAATCATGTGATCGGTTTAGTTGGGGGGAGAGGGGTCCGCAAAATATCACGAATGATCATAATCTGGGTTGGCATACGTACAACAAATATCATCGATGGGGAAGAGGATCAAAATTGGCCAAAATACGAGCTGAGCATATGATTTTTGAACGAACCCATTCTGTAAGTACTGAATAGACCCTCAAAATGTACACAGTTAGAGTGAAGACACATTTAACAGCATGTGTACGCATTTTGTCTATAGAACATGTCAGTTTAGTATGAGACTTTCCGCACGCGTACGCATGCTTCCACGTTTCATACCAAAAAGGACAATTTCGTTAGACAAAATGCGTACGCATGCTGATATAATATCACAATGGACGCAATCGTAATTATTGTTTTGAATGTTTTAATTAAGCCTTTAACTTGATGTGCATACAATTATTGTACAATCGTCCCTAAACGGAAAACACTATTTTTGTTACACTGTATATAAATGGGTGAATCAACTTTTTTCTGCCTGTTATTGACATGGTCACGGTCTCTTAAGTCACGCGGGTTTTATGCAAAATTATGCTACTTAAATTATGCAAGCATGTATTATTCTGGAGTTACTCTTTCTTTTCCTTAATGGGCCACCTACATGGACTACAGGCATGTTTGCATAATTTAAGGGTGAATATCTGAGCGATTCAACTGTCTAATTTTGGTGGCATCATTTTTGCCGAAGTTTCAATTTGTTTAGTCCGTGGGCTACTCGGCCTGAAATTAGAAAACGGTATAATTTGGGGGTACCAAGTGTCCTTTTTACAGTAGTTAGACATATTCATAAGGATGTTAAAAAAGTATGATAGACATCTCAAAGTGGTAGCTAATAGGCATACGGGCTATTTCAAGATTTCCGTTGTATGACAGGTATGGTTAAAATTAGGAGGTACAAATTTTCCTTTTCACGGCTGTTAGGTAAGCTTATAAAAACGTCAAAAATGCAAGATTGCCATTTATAAGTGCTACCTAACAAAAATGGGGGCCAATCAAAGATGGTGGATCTCAAGTTTTACAAAGTCAAGTATATCTCGAGAACTATTAAATATATCTAATTACTCTTTTGAACAAAATTAAAGGCATATCTGTAAGCTTCATATTTTGCATATACACCATATTGCTAAAACCAACCAATAATTAATTGTGACCAAATTTATGAAAATTTCGTGATTTTGATTTTTTTTGTGTCGTGTTTTTACATAGTAGTCATGACGCTAGAAAAATTAAATATTTGTTTAAAGATAGTGTATTTAATAAGCTTTAATTTGATGTCTATAACTTGTTGGCGGTATTAAAAAAAAGACCCATAAAAAATATTTAAATGAATTGTAGTCATAATCCACCGTATACTTAGTGATTTAAGAGGCGATTTTTTTTATATTTTTCAATCTTGGTTATTTGAAATAAGCACTATTATTTACGAGTGGCACTTCCATCGCCTCTTAAATCACTAAGTATACGGTGGATTATGACTACAATTCATTTAAATATTTTTTATGGGTCTTTTTTTTAATACCGCCAACAAGTTATATACATCAAATTAAAGCTTATTAAATACACTATCTTTAAAAAATATTTAATTTTTCTAGCGTCATGACTACTATGTAAAAACACGACACAAAAAAAAATCAAAATCACGAAATTTTCATAAATTTGGTCACAATTAATTATTGGTTGGTTTTAGCAACATGGTGTATATGCAAAATATGAAGCTTACAGATATGCCTTTAATTTTGTTCAAGAGAGTAATTAGATATATTTAATAGTTCTCGAGATATACTTGACTTTGTAAAACTTGAGATCCACCATCTTTGATTGGCCCCCATTTTTGTTAGGTAGCACTTATAAATGGCAATCTTGCATTTTTGACGTTTTTATAAGCTTACCTAACAGCCGTGAAAAGGAAAATTTGTACCTCCTAATTTTAACCATACCTGTCATACAACGGAAATCTTGAAATAGCCCGTATGCCTATTAGCTACCACTTTGAGATGTCTATCATACTTTTTTAACATGCTTATGAATATGTCTAACTACTGTAAAAAGGACACTTGGTACCCCCAAATTATACCGTTTTCTAATTTCAGGCCGAGTAGCCCACGGACTAGTTACTATGTGCTACTTTGTCATTTGCAGGACGCACGATACCTTATACAAATGACGAAGAATAACAATGAGACGTTTAGAAACTTCGGCAAAAATGATGCCACCAAAATTAGGCGGTTGAAACACTCAGATATTCACCCTTAAATAGTTTAATTTTGCATAAAATCAGCAGGACTTAGGATACCGTAACCATGGCAACAACAGACAGAAAAGGGTTGCTTCACCGAAAGTATGCCACTTAATATACATATATTACGCCCTGTGGGGCGTAAAAATGTAATAACTGGTGTCAGGACCGCCATATTATTTGCCGGGGCTAATAGTACCTCTAGCATCAACTGGCAAAAGTAAAAGCTGGTGCAGGCGACTACAAAGAGATTTATACTCTTCGACCTTATTATAACGCAATGAGACGAGAAAGATACAGTCGCCGTCAGACATATCGAAGCGGCCAAAGTGTTCAAAAATATCTGAACATGCACTCTGCTAGACAATTAGAGGTTAGGATCCTTAGCCAAGTTGCCAATCGCTAACGCTTAGTAGCGTATCGCAGTTTTCCCTCTCTGTCACTCTTTCATATTAGTGCGACAAAGACAGTTAGCTGCCTTTCGTTTACGATTGACGATTAAGCGTTAGCGATTGGCAACTTATCTAAGCACCCTTATCAGATATCTGTGGGCACCATAGGCGCTTCGATATATCAGGGGGATTACCATGAAGTACTAATGAGATTCAGTTTAGGTCGAGAGAAAGGGATAAGGCTATGCGCGTCGTGTCTCTCACTTTCCCTGAACCTAAACTGAATCGCATTAGTACGTCATGGTAACCTCCCAGATCACTTTTTTCATCTCATATTACATTTTAAAATAAGTATATATCAATACAATAAAATTAAAATAACTATGGTAGTCGACTGTGCCAAAATGCTGACCTTGTGCAATATCATTACTGCACAGTGGTATAGGTAAGCGTCAAATCTAAGGTTACATTTTTAAATAATAACCCCCTTATTAACGTCTCCTAATTTAGCAAGCAGCTAAGTATTTTTGTAAGTTGTAACCCCCTTATTCAACAACGTTTGTTAACAAGCCGCTAATAATTATTTGTCCCTTTTGCTCTTATTGACACATTGTTAAGACCGAAAAGGGACAAACAATTATTAACGGCTTGTTAAGTTAACAAACGTTTATGAATAAGGGGGTAAGAGTGTAAAGGACACACAATACTTAGCGCCTTGCAAAATTAGACGTTTATGAATAAGGGGGTATAAAAACGCTAACTACTGAAAAATATGAATCGACTCGAGAAAGTCACAAAGCGACTCGGATGCCGATTAGTGGCGATGACACGGCCTCCATTTGCAATTAGACATGTCGCTTTCTCGAATCAAACTAGGATCACAATCACAAAATAAATGTTAAAGGGTATTAAAAAAGTCACTCGCGACCGAAAAGCTGGCGATTTCATCGCGCAACGAATCAGCAGCCTTACCGCGAAATACGAAATTCGTAAATTTCGAGGATTTGTCTCTCTCACTCTAATGACGCCTTCGTCTGAGTGACAGAGAAAAATCCTCGAAATTTACTAATTTCGATTTTCGCGGTAGTAGGCCAGGCTGCTCCGCGAACAACGAAGTTCGCAAATTTTAGGGAACTCTGTCCCTCTAACGAAGGCGTCATTAGAGTGACAGAGACAAATCCCCGAAATTTACGAACTTCAGTGTTCACGGAAGCCAGCAAGCCGCGAGGAAATGTCAGCATCTTCGGTACAAGGACATGGTTAATATTGGGTACCTAAGTTAAGCAGCAAATCGCTGCCTCAATATTACAACGTCCTATGTAAATGTGCGTTTAAACCAAAAAAGCATTCGCTGTTCTAGCGCCCGTTCTACGAAATCACGTTTTGTGTACCGATCGAATTTCGTAGAGTGGGAGGTTAGAACAGCGAATGTTCTTTTAGTTTGAACGCACCTTTACAATAACATAGAACCGTGTAATATTGGGGTAGCGAAATGTAAAATGTTTTCATCAATTTCATCATAAATTAAGGGTCCACGGAAAAAACATGTCCAGTGCTTATATAAAAAAATCAGGGCAAATTAACAACTTATTCTGTTAAAAGTAATGTGGTTTTACCTTCTGTAATTGAAATTGACTAGACATGTTCTTTCCGTGGACCCTTCAAATGGTGTTTAATATTGTCCTCGAAAAAGGTTAGGTATATTGTCGATCCCTAATTACAGGGTGTTCAGAAAACCTCCAAACGACGCCACAATTTTCGGCCAATATCGCAAAATTGGTGGATATCGCAATTATATTAAATAACCTCAGCAGTGTTATTCACTAAGGAAACCGCCTTGCTGTCAGCGCTGTGTCAGTCGAGCCTAAAAATGGTATTCACTAATGTACTTTAAACGACACTAGTGCTCAGCGACGAATACTGCGTTGAGAGTTTGACGTTTAATGTACGAACTTCGTATTCTCTAACGAAAAACAGCGACGAACTCGCCAACAACCTCGCTCACAGCCTCGATTCCTAATGTCAAATAAAACAGCTAGGATTTAGGAGCGCTCTGTACGCGGTGTACAATATAATTATCTGATGGCAACTGTACAAACCTACGAGATGTGTGATTATGAGAGGCTGGTGAGGGTGGAAAAGTCTGTATACAACAAACGTAGGTATTGGTACTAAGAATATGAAATAACAAAACTATCAAAAATTGTTATCTAACTCTCATATTTTGAAGGAATAAAAAAAGAACTGCGTAATTTATTATGAGATTATTTCTTGGTACATAATTTAATAAAATATGTTTGGGAAAACGGTTCGCTTTATAGGTACCCATTAGTCTCAACTACGTTTTTGTGTAACAAAGCACATCGGGCCTTCATTTCATATTTTTCGTACAATTTAAATAAAGTTTTCAATGCACGCATTCAAATTTGAAAAGTAACAGGATTTGTTTTAATAATTTCGAAGCAAAGCCTTGAGGACGAGGAAATGTCACTAAAGCCATACGACCGCATTTAATCAAGCGAAGTTGAACTTTCTATGATGCGAATGGGTCGAATTGACCAAAGTTTTATTCGAAGAATAACAAGTCAAACTTCGGTAAAACGCAGCCTAAATAAAACATATCAGTCACACGCCGCACAAGATTGGCCGGTGTCACCTTCCCCCTTGAATAAATCACGATTAAGAATTTACATTTTAACCGATAAAAATTAACCCGTTATTTAAAAAAAGATTTATTGTCAACATTCCGTTGCAAGTTTGGGTAAAATACATTACACATACACAATCCCAAATCAAAATGAACTTACTTATTCAAGTACTACTTTAGTTATACTTTATCGCACAATAACTACAAATAGATACAAATGGTCTTAAAGCTTTATGGCGGTCTTTACCAGTCAGAAAACCCCCCTGTGTTGCAAGTCAATCAATTGGCTATGTCTTAGTCTACCACAAAGAGATACAACCAGCGTTTGTGGTTTTGCATGCACATCGGTCAATCGCTCCCCGTACACGGAATTCAGTGCGGCACCGACGGAATTCAGCCGCACGGCATACCCAATGGTCACGGGCAAGGGGATTAACTAAAACGCAAAGTGCTTAATCGCGTATAGATAAATTGTGCGGAGTTGAATATGTGGTTGTGTTTAGCGTTGAAATTTTCCGGAAAAAATCCGTCCAATTGCCTCGTTATTTAGGATTTTTTGGGAAAAATCAATGAACATTCCCAGTTTATATTTTCTATTTTAAACCTAATAACCATGTTCATTAGATCTAATTTTCACTTACGAAAGGGGAACGCGATGCCATCGAGAAAACGTCAATTGAAATAGGCGTGGAGTGACAGTAATAGTGACAATGATTATTTCTTTAAAAACCCGAAAAAACGAACGTTTAATAAATTTCTGATAAAGACATTTGAAGGGTCACTGACCAATCGTTTATTTAAAAAAAAAAACGTATTTTTATTGTCACGTCTTACGAATCCTATAGCTGGTTTAATTGTATCGCCCGTATTAAATTAGCAAACATAGTAACTGAAATATTGATAACAATCGAATTTGCAGTTAGTTCTTGTATCTGAATACACAGAATATACATTCTGCAGAATCTCCTGAATGTACAGGGTATAATTATGTATACACATTTCTACATTCACTCACTGATTACTCGTCGCCGAAACGTAATTAATTACGCAGGCCGTATTTTTAAGACTCATGGACGATTATCCTTTACTTTGATTAACTAGGCTACCTTCTACTTCTAACTAACACCATTTTATCACTATACGTCACTAAAAATGGTGAAAAGACATCGGGACAAGACACGTAAGGCTGCGTTTCCACCAGAGATGAGCGAGGATGTATTTCCATACAAATGACACGTATTAATGACTCGAGGGAGGTATCATTTGTATGGAAACACATCCTCGCACATCTCTGGTGGAAACGTAGCCTAAATCTCGGTACAAGTCGCTAGTGATGGCGACTCTACATTGTAAACCTATTATCCTGAAAAGCCTCTTCTTTATAGTTTGCTCTGAGGTATTTAAGTGACCTCGGCCGGGAGAGCGAAGAGATTACAGAGGAGAGGGGGGCATTGTTAATACATTGTATGACACAATACTATCTAAGTCAAAGATGACAATGGAAAAATACGAGACCTACATGTACATTGTATAGCCGCCGTCTTTTACATGGGAGCGAACTCGGTGGCCAAAAATATCGGAACACGACTATTGCTAATACGTAACGGTACATGTTTCGGTGTTTATGAACACGGTTTTGAATCTGTCGGTAGCGGGAAGGATAGTCGTTCCGTTCCACCCTGTATAAATGTTATATATTTTAGTAGTTCAGGTTTAATTAATAAGGGGTGTACCGAAAAAAACTGTAAAATTCAAATGAATAAATAGGGTCAATATAGTTACAAAGCTGTAATTTCTGGCTTTTGTAATTAATTAGCTAACTTTGGTCCTTTTTTGTTGCTACTGCAATCTCAGTATTCACAATACAAGTTTTCCTATCCCCTTCCAAATCTGTTTTTACGAGCTCTTTTTTTACACTACACGGTTTCATGATCTGCAGAAGTGAGCAATATTTCTGGTAAATCTCCACGTTTTCTTTAATATACCTCTGCCTTGGGCGCAGTAATACTCTGTGAGAGGAATTATGACACATATTATGATAATTTTCTATGGGTCTCTTATCAATTATTTAATCCTATACAAATCTTACCCCCTTATTCATAAACGTTTGTTAACTTAACAAGCCGCTAATAATTGTTTGTCCCTTTTGCTCTTATGGACACATTGTTAAGACCGAAAGGGACAAATAATTATTAGCGGCTTGTTCAGTTAACAAACGTTTATGAATATGGGGATATTGGGGATTTGTCTCTTCGGCATAGTTAAATGAATTGAAATCAGCACCAGAAACGAGTAAGGATATTATGCATAAGTCAAGGATATCTTAAGGAACACGGGAAGAATGGCGAGATATATTGACGACTGTCCCATAATTTGCAAAAGATAGTTTGGAAGAGGTTTCGAAGAAGCTGTACTGTGAGTACCTGCAAAGCAGTAGTGACACAAAAGTAGTACAGTCAGTTAAGTGAAGACTTCCTGGTTAATTTCCAAAGCTAGAAATTATACATATTTTACAGACAAACGGGTCTTAATCGCGTAAACTTACGTTTAATTATATACTGACGATTAAGACCCGTTTGTCTGTAAAATATGAGTGATAATCTAGAAATTATAGCTACCTAACTATATCGATTCGATTTTATTATTTGAAATATGCAGTTTTTATAGGTACATTCCTTATTGTAAAGCGTACCAGTGGCGCTCGCTCGGAAGGTTTTCCACGGAAGACCAGCGTCAAGAAATTCAAGAGATGCCTTGACACAAAGCTGAGTGGAAGCCTTTTCAGCAATGATTTTTCATCAGTTAGGTATTTTCTTCAACAGTTTTGTTGTGTTCTAAGTTCTTGAATGAACGTCTTTCTATTCCCTTTAGCTAAATAATCAATTAGATTTAACAACTCCTCTTTAGACCTTATGACGTATCAGTAGCATAAATTAATAACTACCACGCTTTAAAGCTATCAGCGTAACCCTTAACGCGTTGATATAAGGTTCAAAATAGCACTCCCGCAACAATGACCGTGAAACCATAATTGATGGATGCACTTGCACTACAAGTTGTTAGAGAAGATTGATGATCAGTAAACAGGTCGATAGCGATCGATGGCAAGGTCAGCCTTGCACCCTTTGATAATTGGCTAGGTCACAATTTTATTCATACTAATCTATCTGATCGTTAAGGTGTTTATTTTACATTTTGATCGCTTTCCTTTTAGACTTACGTGGTCACGCTAGTACACATAATATTGGATTTTTTCATAGAAAATACTGGAAATATGCTTTTTCAATGTTATTGTAAAATATTCATATTATAGTACAGTCAAAGACAAAATAAGGTGTACACAAAAATGTTCAAAAAGATGTCCCAGTGCACTCTAATTCTGTGTAATAAGAGCGTCGTAACATATTTATGAGCGGATTCTTTCGATACTTATTTTTGCACTTGACTGTAGATGTGGAACCAATTTTGACATCAGATTTTATTGGAATTTCCCTGAATTTTTCTCCCAATCCAAAAAACATCGAGCTTTATCGTTACATGGCTCCGTAGATACCTACATCACAAGCTTTAATTGAGCTTAGGCCGCGGGATTAGGTCAATTTGTGTAAGATGTCCCAAGATATATCTTTTAAGAGGATATTTTGTAGTCAAATAAGTCTTATACCATACCTATGAGTGATTGTCACCAGTCTCCTATTTCACCACGTTGACAGGTACTACAATTTGTAAATTTACTGTTACTCCAATTGGGGGCGTCTATAGGGCGACATATGCCACGGGTTACGGAAAATAAAAAGTAGTTTATTTAACGATGTAATAACGTTATTAGTAATAATTTTATGTTGGTGGCGAACAACCACATGGACCGTTCGATAGTAAGCGGTAGCCGTAGCCTACGGTGGCCTGTGACGTCAGTAACAATGATATTTTACAATTGTCACACTTGTAATTACGGTGAAATAGGCCAGAGGTAGTGACAATGGCAGGCGCTGGGCGTTGTAGCGTTGTTGGTACCATTAGGGAGCGGAATTCTAAAAATTATCAGAATTGTGAACGTTGTTAAAAATAGGTGCGGACGAATCCATGAGTTTTAAGTGTAAACAATTCGCATCTGTTAGTAAACACTCTCAATCTATTTTAACACACATTTTAAGGTGTTACACGAAAGTGCCGAACTGATACAATGTTACGCAAATACATGTTATACTATACCGTGTCTAAATATAATACGGGCGATAAATTAAGCCAGGCATAGAGTTAATTAGTCTAATTATTAATTGCAATTGCTGTTGGAAAAAGTGGATCGGCGGCATTAGCAGAAATTGAGAAAAACATAAATCCACGGTTTCGATTTCGATATTCTTACTGTGTTTTTGATATAGTACTTACATAAGTAAGTTTATAAAAAATGTTACGGCACTAAATATAGTGCATTTACCCTTTATTTGTACAAAAAGTACATCATAATTAGTTATTATAATAATAAATGTACACTTCTAAGAGCTCATATGTTTCTCTTGCTATAAGGGAGAAATAAGCCTTTTTGATAAGGACTTTGAAATTTTAACATTTTAGAGGACAAGAAGAGACTTATTAGAACTCGAAATTCAAAACATATATATATTTTCTCCAATATGCTCGGAAATGTTCGCATTAATGTAGCAAAAACGAAACGCGAAGTACCTTCTTATGTACCAGCTCAAATTAAAAAAAAAGATTTTCATTATTGTACAGTTTTTGCGGCCGCGAAATTGTACTAAAATCCATTAATGTATTGTTTTTTACTTCTTAAAAACTACTTTTGGACTTTGAAAAAAATGCATACAGCCAAATTCTAAAGCCACGACCAAACGCCTGCAGTGTTATTCACTAAGGAAACCGCCTTGCTAACAGCGCTGTGACAGCGCTGCGGCAGCGTCGAGCCTAAAAATGGTATTCACTAATGCACTTTAAACGACACTAGCGCTCGGCGACGAAAGCGGCGTGAGCTGGAACTACATTGCGTCGAGATTTTGACGTTTAAAGTACGAATTTCGTATTCTCTAACGAAAAACAGCGACGAACTCGCCCACAAACTCGCTGACAGCCTCGATTCCTAATGTCAAATAAAACAGCTAGGATTTTAGACAAGGCTGTCTCGACATCGAGCTCGTTGACGAACGCAGCGTCGAATGTGTCAATAAGAGAATAGCATAGCTGGTCTGGATAGAGCGAGAGACGGCGATCAAATCTATGGCCGTCTCGTTCTATCATGAGTTACAAACGCCTCGGTGTGTCAGGTCGTGTAGGTACGGTTTAATGAAACCATAGATATCGTTACTATTTTTTATGAACGACCATGCATTAAAAAAAAGTTTAGGCGGGAATCATAAGAGATTTTTTCTTTTCAATTGTTATTCAATTTGCAAGAAGAATTACTTAATCGATTGTAATAAATTTTGTTTTATTTCCTTGCATGTTTGGAGAAAAGTCCTATATGTGCCTCGGACGGAAATAGAATTTCGTGGATTCGTATGTAATTGTCGGCCTCAGCTTCGCTTCGTCCGACAAAAAATACTCATCCACGAAATTCGCTTTCCCGGCCTCTGCAATAATGTACTATTATCTACTTTTAGTAAAACTACATTCATAGTTTAAAAAAAGTTGAAAGTTGAAATAAGTCCCTTTGAAAAGACACTCCTGAAATTATTAAATATATAGATACGATCTTTAAACATTCTGAGTGTTGTGAGGTAAAAGAAGCCGAAATAGGCGGTTATTAATTTCTAAAAGTCATAAAATAATCGATACCCTAGTGTATAATCCAAAAATGGGACTATAATATGCAAAAGCCACTTGGTTAGATGGTGCAGTTGATACAATTTGTCGCCAGCGTGGTCTGCCTGTGACCACGGGTGTGACGTCATGCCCAAAGCCTTAGGATACTATTGTTAAACTTTCGGACGCCAGGGACTGATATATTGGCACAACAGGCTCAACGCCAAAGGCGGATATATAAGTCCTGGTCCACACAGCAATATAAACCTACACGTACGTGCGTAAAATTCACTTTCAGATTTGACATTTTACTGAAGTGGCGTTTGAGTGACAGCTTTTGTATTGGATGTGGCGTCAAAAAGGTTAAACCGAAGTGTACGCGATAAATACCTAACCTGTAACCACGTGAAAACTAAAAGACCTAATGGAAATAGTTAAGTATTCACTTTTGTAAGATTTCACTTTAAATAACATCAAACTTTTAGAGAGTTCCACCTCAAAGCGCCGCAACCTGGCAACACCGAACAGCTTACTCGAGGCGTGCTCTATAATCCTCACTTTGTATTTCACTATTTTTAAAATATACCGCGGCGAGGCAATCTTCGGTGAATATTTCTTGAGGTCTTTTACTTGCAAAATTGTAGCGAGACGTGTAAATATTGCATCTTATTACAGGGAAATAGGGTATAGAGTGTAAATCACTTTTGTAGTACAAAGGAGACTGTACCAGGTCAGAGGAGGATTAGGTACGAATATAACAGCAGAGTAAGAGGAAATTCAATTTGTATAGTGTTTGTGGGCCACAACTACAGAATAGTTTGTCAATTTCATTGATTCCATTGTGTATATTTCTGTGAGCTTTCTTTGCACAACGGGAAATTCATAAAGTTGTCTTTATTTCAAGATTTTCTTTAGTTTCATCTATCCCTTTTGTCGGTCATAAAATGTTGAGGGTTAAGCTGAGAGTACACCTACGAATTGTTGGTGGAAGTTTTGAACTATGTCACATGCAAGAAAGACTTGCATATTGTTGCCTCTCATTCTTAGCAATGACTGCGTCTCAAGGCCGTGTGATGACGGCAGTAAGAATACATTTGTCTCCACTCCAACTCTTGCGGATGTTGTAAGAGTCAACTAAGGGATTGAAGTGTCACTGACTATTCTTTGATAGAAGATTGATGATGGGCAGCACCGCAGCAGCCTCATCATAGTGGACACATTACTGCGATCGCCATTCTGCTTGGCGACTTGCTTGGAATTTACCTCCCAATGCGTCTATCTATACCCATAGTTTATAAGAGAGGCCTACGTCCATCAGTGGACTGAGATAGTCTGATGATTTGATGTGACTACGTCTCAAAACTTGCGGCAATAACTTGCAAGTGTATGTGTGCTCAGCATTTCTTCATCTGTGTATCAAAAATAGTCCAAAAATAATCAGCGTTTCAGTTCATCTTTTATTAACATGTAAATGGGCACATGTGTAATATTGGCATCGTACTTGCAAAGTTGTTATAACATTCATAGATTTAAAGACTGTTTCATATTTGTGAGTTCCTATAATAAGCTCTATATTTATATTTAATACTCATATTTTGTCAATGAATGGCTGTTGGAATTCTTACATAAAATAAATAAATAAAATGAAACTGATTGTGGCAAAAAAATATAAATTGGCAACAATTCTACTCATAATAAAATCGCAATTATGTATACAACCTGTATACAGCTTAATTGAGTTCTGGGTCACAAAAGGGCTGAAAATGCTGAAATAGCACTACTCGTATTTTATAAAAACGTCATCGCGAAAACGCTTTAACAAAAAACAAGCGAGCAATCGGCACGTTGTCACTGCAAATGAAATATTCTAAATTTAAATAAATTTTCATCCCTTCCCAGTTTCAACGTAAAACGGATACATAGAGTAGAGCAACTGTCAAAATGATACAAAAAATCCTTCAAATTAAGGTTTTGTTCTATTTTTTTTATGTGACGGTAGACAACTGAGCTCTCAGCCCACCTGATGGAAAGCGGGAACTGAGGCCCATGGATTGGATGGACATAGTGACCAAAAAATCGCCTACGCGCTGTCTACCCTGAGGACTTAGATGGATTGCCTCTATGACAGTAATTACACCGGCTATCTTACCCCCAAACTAGAATACAGTAATTAACTATTTAGCGGCAGGTTAAAGGGTAAGACGGTGGTAGCTATCCGGGCGGACCCTGCACGAGATCCTACCATCAGCAAAAATAATTTCGGTTTTTTAGATATAATAATAAGTTTGTGTATAAAGGGCATGTGTATGCTGCACGATCTACTAACATGATAAGTGGTTGACACCTTGAGAAAGCCACGTAATTGTAAAAAAAAAACATTTATTTGTACATTTGAATCCTATTAAACTGTGAATTTAAGGGTGACCCATGAGACCGTAGACATAAAAAACGATACATAAAAAAACTACTCTTGCTACTTGTCACTTTGACATAATTCTAGAGTGACTAATGTTTGATGCCAAATTGTATTGCAGAAAAGCCTTCGGCACACTTTTATCCCTTTCGAGTGAGTGAACAACAGTAAACCTGCAGAGCGTCTGACGATGACGTCACACGCTGCTGCATACTTGCATAAGTCGATACATTTGCACTGCAATTCGGTTGTAAATAAAGCAGATAAATCGGAACCGCGGTGGTCGTCATCATAAGATAAGCAATCCCTGGCGACAAATTAAAATAATAATTTCGCCAGTCGTTTCGAACTATTTTTTTCGCACTTGTGTAATACCGCGCTCGAAATAGGATACCGACATTAGTTCTTCATTATTAAATAGTAAATTTAAGTACCATACGCGACAAAATACCAATTTAGTATAGCCCGTTTTCTATTGAATCCTCGATCAATAACTAATTACTACTATGAGCATCTAATAATAAACTTATGCTCGCTTGTTACTAAGTGGCTTTACGTAATGCTGAGAATTGATTTAGCCCGCTCCTGCTAGGGAGAACATACAGGGTGACTTAAGAAGCGAATAGAATCATAGTTGAGCATTTCGCACACCTAGATCAAAACAGTATTATTTTAGAATTATAGCTAACGTGAGACTCAAACATATTTCAATATTTACCGAAACGGGTTACTAGTGTAATTCTAGAAAATTTCTTGACATGTTCGATCCATTTAAAGTTGTCACTGCATATATGATACCTACTCAGAATTGAGAGCTCTTTCGATCATAATAGAAGAAAAAAATTGTCCCAAAATGTACATACAATTTTCGAACCTTCAATTCCGTTACCGCCATACAAAATAACTATATGAAAAAATGGTCACAGAATAGAATGGAAAAATCCTTGGGACTACATTGTTTCCTACCAGGATGTCAATACCTCGGGATTTTGAGTGGAAATCTTGTTAAAAGTTCCACATAAAAAAAGGAGAGGGTGACAATTTTGAAAAAAAAAAATACCCAGATGTCTGTGAGCAACGTAGCTGTTCCGATATATCTGAAGGCGACTGTACATCCTATATGTGGGCGTTGCTATATGATTATTTTAGATTAGATGCGATAGTGAAATTGCTAGGCACACACCTTTAATGTTATCTATATACGATTACTATAGCTTCACCCTGTATTTGTTCAAGAAAATATTTCGGGCATACTTAAGTAATAGGACGGTACTTTCCGTGAGCTGTCTACTAGAATAACATTTCTTATTAAGTTATTGTAAAAGCGTGCCGAAGATTTTCAAACTAATCTTTAACCAGACGCCAAGAATCCCTCAACGTTAGGCCGGGATTACACCTGTGAGTTCTTACGTAAGTTATAGGGACGGAGCTACACTAGACTCCAGCTATGCTATGCTCTTATTCTCACATTCGACGCTGCGTTCGTCAACGAGCTCGACGTCGAGACAGTCTTGTTTAAAATCCTAGCTGTTTTACTTGACATTAGGAATCGAGGCTGTGAGCGAGGTTGTGGGCGAGTTCGTCGCTGTTTTTCGTTAGAGAATACGAAGTTCGTACATTAAGCGTCAAACTCTCGACGCAGTGTAGTTCCAGCTCACGCCGCATTCGTCGCCGAGCACTAGTGTCGTTTAAAGTACATTAGTGAATACCATTTTTAGGCTCGACTCGGCTCGAGCAGCTGGCGCAGAAACCCGTGGGTCCCGCTCAGCAGTGTTATTCACTAAAGTAGAGGCATCGTAAGAAGTCGTTTTTGACGTTTGTTAGCACATGAAGTTCTGTAAATATTCACAGTTAGTATAATGGAGCAAATGTCAAACTTCATTGTTGCCTGTACAGAATAGTGATGTTACTACTGTTGCTGCAATTTACCGATACGTCAATCGAAATAAATAAGTAAACCTTTTTTATGGAGGTACGAATAATTGCTATAATAGTAGGTACGCACATATTTTCTAAAAGTTTGTCATGGTTTCGACAGGTCCTCGTGAGCCCGTGTGCCCGGTGGATACGCGGCTTTACGAACTTGACAACCAGATAAATGTCAAAATTGTTATAAAATCACGTATAATTTCATTTTTCGTAGATTAATAATTTATGTACCACTACGTTATTTATCACCTAGATGTGCTCTGATTTTAATAAATGGTTTTAGTGATTTTATATACTGTATATACGGCATTTCTCTATTTGGCATACCTACATTGCACTCTGAGCTAGCACGCAAGTTTACCAACGTAATGATTCTAAGTAAGATTACCAAACACTTTTTTAGTTCGGATTACCTAAAACACTTTTTTTAATAGCAAGTACCAGATCTAACGCCCTTTCGCGCTTGACTGCAAATTTTACGACGGTAAAATCGAGCGTTTCACAACACTATTGTGAGCTGTCAAAACGACTTCTTACGATGCCTCTACTTTAAGGAAACCGCCTTGCTATCAGCGCTGTGTCAGCGCTGCGGCAGCGTCGAGCCTAAAAATGGTATTCACTAATGCACTTTAAACGACACTAGCGCTCGCGCGAATGCGGCGTACGCTGGAACTACACTGCGTCGAGAGTTACCGTCTACAGTTCGACGACGAGCTGTTCTACGTTAGTGAATACCGTTCTTCGCAGCGCTGCGCTCAACGTCGAAGTGAAGGCTGTCTCGTCGTCGAGCTCGTTAATGAACGCAGCGTCGAATGTGTGAATAAGAGAATAGCATAGCTGAATTAACATCCGTCGCACGCAGTTAGCGTCGTTCATACAGTTTCTTGTTCAGTGTCCGTTCCGTCCAGAGACGAAGGTGGCGAGAAATTGCGCGGGTTTTGCGAATTATGGCCCCATTTCTTAATATTTCACTGGGCTTTTGATTACTCGTATTTTACGATTATTAGAAATTAATACCAGCCTTAAAATTGTAATAGGCTTCTTTTGCCTCAAAACACTCAGTAAATAAATTTCAGTTTATTCCTGTAGGTAAGGTAACTGCAACCCGTGCCGTCTTTCCATACACGTCTATACACGGTGTAACACGAGTAAACCGAATAATTTCAATAGTTCGTTCATAAGCACTCACGTGCTTTGATTTTTGCGATAGACTCGATTTCTATGTAAAATAAGAGTGATGACATGTAGCAAAAGCTACATGAAGCATGTCAGTGGCTAAGGTCATTACTCATTAGAAGTAAAAAAGGTTCATGAATCCAAGTCGAAAGTTTTGTTTTTTGTTGTTTTTATAAATAATAAATGCATTAATTTTAGTTCACCAATCAATATATACGCCTAGACTCAACCAACGTTCATACTACATGAGCGAAGCTGGCGCCTGTAAGTCCTGTAATCCTCGCTCAGCGGAAAGTTAAGCTATGCCGTCGTGTATAGCCAATGGCTGTCAAAAGGTTAAGGGTTGTGTCATCGTGTACAGCTAGCTGTAATGGTTGTTAAAAGATTAACCCCCTTATTCATAAACGTCTGCTAACTTAGCAGCCCGCTAAGCATTGTTTGTTTCGGTCAAATCGATATGTACATCAAGAGCGTAAGGGACAAAAAATACTTAGCTGCTTGTTACGTCAAGAGACGTTTATGAATAAAGGGGATAAAAGATAAACTGATATTACAAAAGACCGAAATTGGTACTATATTGAGACTATATTTTTCGCTGATGTACGCTGTCAAACATAATGATAGAGTTTTTCGGAAAGTGAAGGTACGCAAGGTGCATGGTCGTATTGGTCGTGCCTTGCTGCCAGATTAAACAGTTTAATTATACACGGTGTAACACGACAAAACCGAATAATTTTAACAGCGTATTAGAGGTCGAAGGGGGAAAAAATGTTACATTACATGAACCCAGGTCGAAACTTAATTATTAATGTATTACATTTGTATTGTAACACTCGAAAAAAAGTCATAATGTACATATAACATTATTTGCTTTTTACGATCTCAGGAATACGGTGTTAAAGTTATTCGGTTTCCAATATTGTTTTCTCAACTTAATCAAAATTAGTAAAAAACGCTGTTAAGTAAAGGACATTCTCGTGCCCCTCAAAATAGTTAAAAATAAACACATCAGAAAACTTTCAAAACACTATCCGTATAACAGTACAAAACATTTCTAACTAATGAAAAAACACTGGAAAAACATGAACATAATGCCACTCTAAAACTACAAACCAAATCAACTATGTAACGCCACTACGAAACTATTTACACTAACACTACGTTACGCCGTGTAGTACTATTTCGCTTTATTGCAAAACTTTACCGTAAATAAAGGTTAAGCTTCTACAATCACAAGATTTCCACTGTGTAACGAAAATCCTCAAATAGCTCTTGTTACACAGTGGAATTAATCGAATTGTAGACGAAAACCTTGTCTATTTAAACTAGGCTAATGTAGTAACAAAAATAGTGGTAATCGTTTAAGGCTCGTTTTCACCAAACTTATTCGATGAAATAACGCTTATTCTCAGATATAAATGTCCAAACTCCATAGTAATTTGACACTTACCTGAGAGTACGCGTTATTCTTCGAATAAAAAATATAGTAGGCCTATTACTATACCTGATCATAGGCTTATGATGGTCCCGTTTTATCCATTTAACGTGCTACGCCTCACTTTCACACTTGTATACTTGTTAGAATGGGACGGCAACGACGAAAAACGATAAGACGTTGTACCATCAAAAGCCTACAACATCTAGCACAAGTTGAGTGCGACAAGTATGTCGCGAGCGAAATAAAACTACTAGTCACCGTCATTGTTTAATTATTACAATTATAGTAGGTGACAGGTATCTCGCGAGACACTGTCGCGTTACTTTGTGCTACGGTTACACAAAGAGTATTTTTTTTAACAGCAGAACGTGCAGTCGAAATTGTTTTAATTAATTTATCAACAAGCCTGCACTACAACAATAAATCACCAATATTTTTGCCACATCCTGTACAGCAAGCTTAATTGCAAAGCGTATTAAAGCGATATAATACCACTATACAACATATCAACTATGAACAAGCTTCAAATGTAAGGCAAATGTGAGGAAACCTTAAAAACTATGTACCTCAGAACCGACTAGCCGTATGTTGAATGATTACAACCAATACACCTGCTCTCTGGACTCTGACTACTTGTAATATTGTGATTGTGTCGATACATATCAAATTCGCTAACACGCATTAAATTTTATGTTATGCAACGGCGTCAAATACTTTAGCGTCCGAAATAGACAAATAGTTCGGTACACGATAATAGGTCGTACCTACGCAAAAATGATCCAATCCATAACAATGCATCATTTACAGACTTTACGTTTTCATTTAAGGTTTTAATTAGATTAATGTGGATTGGATCCCTTTCGCTTAACGACATTCAATTCATTTTAGTATATTTAGTAACCATTCGCCAACTTTGACTGCTACAAAGTATTTGACGCTACAGTCAAAGACATAAATATATATACAATTTTAAACCTTATGCTGCAGACATAAGTACAAAAGTGTATACATATTTATCCCCTCGTCTACAGGCGGATTCATAAGAGCAGCACACTTAGCACAGGATTGAGATGACAGAATCACGCGGGCGAAATTGACATATTTTTGCGAGACCTTTTAATAACTTCAAAATAAATAGAGCTAAAATGATGAAAGATATATTTAGTGTGCGTCAGCCCTAAGACCACCCTTGTTTGAATTTTTGATAATATCTTTAGAGCTCTACCGCTCTTCGGATAGTTTCTAAAGGTGCATTCAGACCAAACGACCATTCGCTTTTCTATCCCCCACTCTACGAAAGCAACGAATCACGTATTGTGTAGCGATTGAATTTCGTAGAGTAGGGGGTTAGAACAGTGAGTGCTCGTTTGGTCTGCATGCACCTTAAAACATAATAATAGTAATTATCGCAGACGAATGCATAAACCAAACTTTGCAGGCTGTTCCGTTTATGTATCGCCTCAAAACGATAACAACATTCAAATTCTGCGAGATTAGTTTTCGATATGCATCGACAAATGACAAATAGGATGCTTAGCCAAGTTGCCAATCGCTAACGCTTGGTAGCGTATCGCAGTTTTCCCTCTGTCACTCTTTTATATTAGTGCGACAAAGACAGTTAGCTGCCTTTCGTTTACGATTGACGATTAAGCGTTAGCGATAGGCAACTTGTCTAAGCACCCAGGTCCGTCATCGTACAAATCCAAATACTTATGTAATTAACACCCCTAAACTAATTAAATATGTTAATTATCACCCCATTATTTTTAAGCGTCTCCTAATTTAGGTAGCCGATAAGTATTCTCTTGATCTTATTGATAAGTTAGGAGACATTTATGAATAAAGGGTTTAGGCTGGACAGTTAACTATACGATATATGCGAGTATAATCTTAAGCAGTTTTGTCCATATACGAAAAATTGTGGATTTTCCGATCTCTCAACTCTTCCTGTGGGTGCCGTAAGAGTCGATAAAGTGATTGAAGTTTTTTTATTTTATTTTCTTTATTGGAGAAATAACAGAAGTAAGTGACACAGCAGTATTTCACATTTTGAGACATAAATATACAAGAATACACAAACCTTATTTTTCTCACTGATTTCATATAAAATTCCATAGTGGTGATTGTTTTGACAGTTCGAAAAAAGATGCTGATTTGACTTGCCAGTCATCATTCCTATTATTAGTGTCTAAAAGAGACATCCGCTTGTATTACAAGTTACAAGCTTTCGAGAAATAGGGCCTTGACGTAACACTCCGTATATTGCTAAAAGCTAACATTTAGCCGACAACACCGACATAGTCTACGGATATTACTAAAAATAGCTTAGTTCCACTTCATAGCAAGAATGATGAAAAGATAAATCTTACATCTTATTGATTGGAAACGGTGTCGGTAGCTAGAAATCGTGATAATTTTACTGTTACTTTCTAAGATTTCAAATTATTTGTAGGACTTATTCTGTGGAGATACGAAATGCGTATCTACTTCAGTATTTCTGTGAATTTTACAAGTACAGACGAGTTCATAAATATATAAGCAAATTCAAGGCTTCAAAATAAAAGAGCATAGAAAGGTACACATGAATCTGCACAGATTTTCCAAACAAAAATTACCTATACATATTACCTGTCATAGTAATGTCAGCATGTGTCACAATAAATAGGTATGTAAGCGACTGAAAAGTAAAAGTACAAGTATGTGAAACTTCACTAACATCTACGCAAAACCTTTTCCGTATATTTTGACAGTCATCGAAAAGATTACCATACTGTCAAATCATACATTTATCTGTTTCACTTTACGTGTGACGTCATAGAAGTGTCATTAGTATTTGCTTGCGGCTTTTTTATTAAAGCCTAACAACTTTCTATTTGACCCTGACACAGTGTCGCTACAAACAGTTTACCTATGGCAATAATGTGATGTCATGTCAGTAACCAATTGCAAAACATTTTCCAATGGAATACTATTCAATCCTTCGTCCTTTCTTTGGTTTAAAGATTTTATTGTATTTAAGATGATTTTTCTTGCTTCTATTGGTATCTTTTTCGGCATTTTTATGATGAAATCGTTTAAGTCGCGATATATTTTATTTTTGTTTACATCGGTGACATTCGATGACATTCAACGCCTGGCCTACTACCGCGAAAATCGAAATTCGTAAATTTCGAGGATGTTTCTCTGTCACTCAAACGAAGGCGTCATTAGAGTGAGAGAGACAAATCCTCGAAATTTACGAATTTCGATTTTTGCGGTAGGGCCGCTGATGTCAAACAGTAATCATTGCCAGTAAAATAAATTAGTGTCACTGAAAATCCGCAACATGGCGAGGGTCAAATAGTAAGTTGTGAGGCTTTACCCATATTTATCGTTTTGGATTTATGATCAAATTAACACCTTCACTGTCGTAATTAGCTTAACTCGTAATTAACCATACATTGTAAGGGGTCGAAAGACTCTCTACCGCAGTGAACGTGTTAAGAGGTTGTTACAAATTTAAAAATGATAATGAATACATGTCATGTCTAATATTAGTACAGATATTTATGACTTGCTTGCTCAGTTGCTTACGTATTAATGTGACACATGCTCAGATAAATCTGTTCAGATGAATATGTATCTTACTATGCTCATTTATTTTTGAAGCCTTGGATTTGCTCATATATTAACTGTATGTGCCTATCAACCTGTACCGTTCGTAAGAATCGTAAGTAGAATCTAAAAAAAAACAAACATGGCCGACCTATAGCATTTGACGTCTTAATCTTAAACACATGTCGAGAAACACGTTCGCAGATATATTTTTACGTTAATGCTAATAAATATCAATAATTTTAAGTCAATTCGGAATTAATTTTATGTATAGTATTAACGTAAAAATATATCTGCGAACGTGTTTCAGGATATGTGTCAAATGCTATGGATGTCAGCCATGTTTGTATTTTTTTTTTAATATTCTACTAACGAATTGTAGGTATAGCTACTTATGTCGAATAACGGAATACTTTTGACGGCTAATGGAGCATTCCATGAAAACATCTACTTTTTGTGGCTTACGTGTCGCTATGGTAGCTACAATATACAGCTAAAATACACTAGCTCCTAGGAAACATTGTCAATCTTAAAGTCTTGATATGTTATTATTATACCGTAACTCTGCTTACTAATTTAATTTTTAAAAAGTATTGAAAAGACTGTGTCTCTTACGACATTTTTCATGGAATGCTCCTAATACGAGTATAAATAAAAATGATATTCCGTGTATTTTTAATAATTACTGCTATTTCGCTAGTTAGCAAGGCTTGGGTTAAAAAGGCTTTTGTCCACTTAAACAATGTCTCTCGGCGCTGCACTCGACATACGCGCTTATGTGTGCTACATTACATAGTGCCACGGCCGTCCTCACGTCAATTAGTCTCATTAGATACTGCTTCAATATTCATGCCAGCCTGGTACTTGTATTTTTAAATAATACATATACACCGTGTTTTGGACAGGTTACTTGGGACATTAATAGAAGTTGCCTGGTATATCTATCGGCTTTTGTTAATTTCGTAATTTTTTTTTTTCCGTTTTCATACATAATAATTGTAATGGCAAGTGTGAGAGAACCTTAAAAATAAGATCTCAGGCGACTGACGGCTGCTGACGGCACATGTCAAAATAAGTAGCATTAGGATGTAATAAAGGTTGCAATACACTTGTACAGTCATTAAACTTATTTTTTAAGACACTAATTTCTTAGAGAAATTGATTATTTTTGACTTAAATAAGCTTCCCTTAAATTTAACGAAAATCAATAAAAACACGGTGTATATTCCATTTTTACTACGACAGTGGCATACAATCAAATGGTCCGATGGTAAGTACGCCATTTATGCTAATCGTATATAACCGTAGTATAGTCGTGAAAACCTGTAATTGACTCTGATGTTACACACTGTTTATTTAAAACCTGTATTTGTTAATTCAGCTGTTGGTTTTCTGAATAAAATAAAAATAAAATAATCATAAATGAAATATTATCCTCACGTTTCGGGCATGGTGTAACGTCATTAATATTTTCATCTAGTATTGTGTGTTGTCATGACATTATTAGCTCATTTTAATCTTATGAATGTGTGGATTTTTTCGCGACACACGTTCGCACGGTGTTTAATTGATAAAAAAATGTCCGCACAATAAGTACAATTCGTCGGGGATAGCGCAATACCGCGTAAGTACCAAAACAGATAGAGTTCAAATATCAAACAATTGACACTCAAATTGAACCTAATTGAATTTGTTAGTTACGCGGTATTCCACTATCCCCGACGAATTGTATAAAGGTTATTATCGCGAAAGTAGGGAGCTTCTTTTGCCAAAGTGTGGAAAACCTTGCCACTCTCGTTTCGGGCTCTAGGGGCAATTCCATGCAAGAGTCTAATGTTTGCGACCAATTTCTCGTGTTTTATATGTTAATGTGCAAATTTCACAGTCATATAAGTGTTATTACATATAGATATCAAAATAATACTCATCTAGATATAGTGTAACACTTGGATCGTAAGAAAATAAACACACAATGAAATGGTCACACTCATTACAGTTCATGGATTTACCCCTAGAATCAAGAAAGGCGATGTCTCCTTTGACACTTGTTTGAATTGTCTGTAATAGACGCATAAGCTGATCGCGAAAGTAAGTATAAGCTCTCGAATAATACTCGCATAGTGAACTGACCAGCCTCAATATTAACCTAAAAAGCTTCTGCGTCCGTATGGGTAGACAACTGTGATAAAAAATCGATAACCTGTCCCTGTCGCTCCAATAAACGCCTTGCTTGAAATGACAGAGACACTCGAAATGTTCCACAGTTTTCGATTACTTTCCGTGGCAACACCCTGCTAGATATGTAAACCACTATAGGTAAATTATCTTAGAGAGATTTTTGCATTTGTAGTAGTGTTCGTATATGTACACGGATTCTAAATTTGAAATTTGAATTCCACTATACAGTCAGCAAATAAGGCCCGTCACATTTTTATTATTTAAGTATTTATTTTGTGTAATATTGTTTGATCAATATTGTATCATTTTAACATTGCTAAATAAAAATGTTCCGATGTCGATATATGCCCGAGGTCAACTTTTGCATCGTATGGTAAAATTAGTTTCGAGAGATTTTTGCACCTTTAGTAGTATTTGTTTATACTTATTAACAGGGATTCTAAATTTAAGATTTGAATTTCATTGTACGGCCAAAAAAGGTTCAGCCCAATTTTAAGAAGAATATAATATTGACTGTCAAAAGTCACAAAGTCAGTGGGGGATAGTGAAAAATGTGGCAAAGAGAAATATTACAATGAACATGAGTTCTATAATGACGTTAGCAGAGGAGAAATTTAACAGTATAAGTGTAGAGGAATGGAAAAATGTTTGCCTGCACACCGTTAAAGAGGAAAACAAACAAGGCACGGATGAGGCTCTAGATATAATATCAGAACGAATTATTGTTAACACAAATGATTCATCGCATGAAAGTGGGGATGAGAGCGAGAGTGAAATGTCTGGAGTTGAAGAAGATTAGAATTAAATATTATGGTAATGATTGTTAACTATTTTAGTCTCTAGCTTATCATTGTTTAATGTTATTTGATGCAGTTGGTATAACTGACTATAAACAGTATAAAAAATATAAAAGTTCCCAATTATTTATTTCCTTATGTGCTGACCGTACACATCTACAAATGCAAAAATCTCTTTAAAATAATTTACCTATACTACTATTCAGTAAAGATAATTTGAGAAAACATAGAAAGTACAATCGACAACACAGCTGTGGATACAAAGTGCCAGAAATATGTATAACCTTTATGTCCAGGCAATAAAGTTCTGTTTACATATTTTTGGCACTTTGCCTGTGTTCACAGGTGTGTTGTTGATTGTACTCTTGCCTTGTTCTTGTGCCAATATTGCCAATTTCAATTGTTTCAAATTTTTGGTTTTGGTAAAAATAAGGGTGCGAACTGAGTGGACGCTCGAGCGGGGTCTGTAGCGGGGCGTGCAGCGAGGCGTTCATAGTTAGGCATTTCTCAGAGCGTAAACGGACATCTCATTCATTAGCTATGCTATTCTCTTATTGACACATTCGACGCTGCGTTCGTCAACGAGCTCGATGTCGAGACAGCCTTGTCTAAAATCCTAGCTGTTTGATTTGACATTAGGAATCGAGGCTGTGAGCGAGGTTGTGGGCGAGTTCGTCGCTGTTTTTCGTTAGAGAATACGAAGTTTATACATTAAACGTCAAACTCTCGACGCAATGTAGTTCCAGCTCGCGCCGCATTCGTCGCCGAGCACTAGTGTCGTTTAAAGTACATTAGTGAATACCATTTTTAGGCGCGACGCTGCCGCAGCGCTGACACAGCGCTGACAGCAAGGCGGTTTCCTTAGTGAATAACACTGCTGGTCACGTTTTTTTGGAAGTGGCTGAATGATTTGAGGTAGGTTTTGGTTGTCTTATAGAGAGACGGGTGCTGTATTTAACGACCGAAAATGGTACCAAAAGATGCAGCCACTTCCAAACGTGGCCAGATGAATGAGATGGCTGTTTACGCTCTGAGAAATGCCCAGTTAACAAAATGCAAA